>JAWQRP010003357.1:0-13513 GCA_033557875.1 Quadriops clusia | reverse complement strand
TTTTTTAAACGTTGATTTTTGTCGTTACATTACCATAGTAAATAGGTTGATCGTTACAAATGCATGGAAAAATAACCGTTTAAAAACGTTTGTTAATTAACGTTTAATATGCAACTCAAAAGTATCAATTTATCTAACGTATACAAACTGTGGTTTTTTAAACGTTGATTTTTGTCGTTACATTACCATAGTAAATAGGTTGATCGTCACAAATACATGTAAAAATAATCGTTTAAAAACGTTTGCAAAATAACGTTGAATATGGAACTCAAAAGTACCAGTTTATAAACGTTTACTAAATAACGGGTAACGCATTTTCAACCAATGACACGTTTTTTCAACGTTACTTCAACGTATGTGTGTTTACTGGGAAATGTGATTTTTTCCTGGATATGTATACACAGATTATCTCTTCTAAAACTATTAATGATGACTTGTTATAATACTCATATAAAAAAATCTAACCACTCAGAGATAGTCTGTCTATACATACTTGCCAAGGGAATAATATATATGTGGTTAAACTAATAGGTAGTAACGACATCTGTAATTTGGATAAGTAGGAACTGAACTATGAATACCTGCTTATGCAACTGAGAAATGACATATAGAGAAATGACATATAGCTACCTAAATATCCGGTTTCGTAAATATGCAAGTGTACCTACAAATTAGAAAAGAAAATAAAAATATTATGGTTCGTAGAAACATTTCTTGAATATAATATTATCCTTAATTTTAAGCGTTATAATATCAATCGGTTACATGGAAAAAATATTGATATTACCTTTATAATTCAACAAAGTCAACCTTTTAAAGCTGCGAACGAAAACTATTTGACATATAGGCAACTTTAAGTACAGCCAATGTATTTCTTATGGTTAAGGCTGTTGAGAAGCAATCTTTTCGATTGTACTGAGGGGCAACGGTAAGAGGAAAAGTAGTAAAAATCACGTAATGGGTGGACTTTGTTACTGGTCTTCTAGTTCCACCTCTAAAAGTATTCTTGGTTGCATACCATCAGACATCGATCTGTCAAAAATAGCTTCGTTTTTACCATTTTTTTTGAAAATTACAGCTCACATTAAAAATTTTTATCAAAATAAAATGAATTATTCATCGTTACCTTTGACACAAGATTTTTTTCCTTTTGTTATGACAACAAGAAAAAAAACTAAAACTTTCGGATAAAAGGACCGTGTCCAGACATACAGAATGATAATTACAAACTTTTGGCGAAAACCGCACATTCCTAGGTTAAATAGTGTCAGAAAAATTTGTCATACTATATAGGTTGCTGCTCAACGCCCTTAACTAATGTAATCAATTTAATCCTGTAATTTTAGTTAAGTTAAACATATTTTTTGCCCTAGATAAGTATGTATAAACAAGTTTTATCTTCCAATGCTATTATTGATGACTTACTATAATATTCATATAAGAAAATCTAACCACGCAAAAAAGTCTTTATAGCTTCTAGCAGACTGGGATATTAAACTCAAACAAGTTATCGAAAATAACAGTTGTTAATAAATATCAGTAAAAATTAAGAAACATATCTTATTAAAAATTACTAAATGAGCTAAGAGATACATACATTATTATAAGGGATTGAAAATGAGCTAAGAACACAACTCTTCGTCTTTCTTGGGAATAATTGTCACGCTCTACCTCTACAGTACAAAATTCCTCGCACGTCCAATGAGAAGAAGACGAAGGGTTACGGCAGAGGTCGACATAAAAGCAAAAGTTAACTTGTAAACGAGATGAGAGAGGAGAAGCTAAAGCGCAAAAGTTGCCGTAACACGAGTTAACTTTCCGAGCTCACGGGGGAAACACGATAAATATTTGATAAAGTATGTAGTATTCCGTTACTTTAAGGCTCAAATGGGAGAAAAGCCCGGATTAAGGAAATTTCGCGTTCGGCTTCGAGTTTTTAATGATCGTTAGCCGTAACGAAGTGGCTGGTAAGTCATCAGAGTAATGGGATAACCCGATATTATGGACACAAAGGGAACCTTATTATTATTCTTACCGCTCTCTAAATTGGAGAGAAACCTGAGATTTCCGCGGGAAAAACTACTTACTTACTTTATTATTGAAAGCCGCGGAAGAAATATGTGGAGCAGTTCGAGAGTTGACTTTACAGATCGTAAAACTTTCCGAACCGGTAGATCAACACGATTTATTACTACATCAAACAGGGGGCTTAAATCCCATTTTCGTATTTGCGCTCCTTATCAAGGGCTGCTTCAAGTGGGGATGGTAAAATAATAATAACAAAACAATGTATTGCGATTGTTATGAGGGCGACCCGTTTAATAAAGCGTCATAATTCATAGATTTATCAACAAATAACTCCGCCGTAAAAGCAACAGTTGTTTGCTGACAAAACATCTTCCAAATTCCGCTCCCATTCGTATAATAACTCGGTTATTATTGCCGACAGTGGGAATATTGGAAATGATTTTCCTGTCCCCAATATTTGTTAAACGAGAGAAACGCGAGACGGGAGATAACATAAATGGAGTAAAGTTCTACTTAGGTTTGATATTCGGAATTTAACAGTGTTTACCGACAAAGCAGTATAAGTCAACGCTATGTAACTATAGCACCTCCGGGAAAGGAATATGAGGAAGTCCCGAAGGTTATAAAACCTGATGGAATTACCCCGCGACGACGCGACATCGCTTGCAGATTTATGCATATTACGTAGCAGTCTACGTGATAGTTTTACAACATAGATGTGATTTTACAATGTTGGGAATAATAAATTCCTTGTAAGCCGGCAGATGCAGCCGGAAATCGTGGCAGAAGTACAGCCGCAAGAATTCTCAATTTAGGTTTATGTGCGTGACATTGTTAAATGGGGCCTATAAATTTTTAAAAGTAATGCAACGCATTCTGGAACTCCGGCGGGGATAATTAAAATTACAAATTGTCCCGCTTGTAGGCGAGGAAATAGTTCTGGGCACTAGCTCATTATTTCGGATGTTTTCCGAGGACGGAACTTGCTTCTGCTGATAGCGTTTTATTGCAGTTGTGTTCCTGTTATTATTTACAGTACAAGTAAAGCAATTAAATAAATAAAATCGTTTCGTAACATGATTTATGATTAAGACTATCCCAAGTAACAATTTTGGTCGAGAAATTCACTAAGGCATGGCACGTTGGAATATCAACAATATTATGTAGTTACAAGTTTACACAAATACATTTCCAAACAAGTTTGCCTCCTACATTCTATGGATTGGCAGCACACTCAGAGCTAATAAAGCAACAGCATTGACGTGGCCATGAAAACTTAGTAAAGTCAAAGATAAGGCTAAGGGGTAGCCGCGTGGAGGGGGACCTAGCTCTGATTGGGTAAAATACAAACGGTCAGTCATTGACAGTCAGTGCGGGAGAGTCGATCGGAAGTCAGATAGAGAGAGTTGAATTGGGCAGTCGTGAGAAGTCTTCTTAAGAGGGTGACAGTCATTCGAAGTCTTTTTTCGATGACGGTCGATCAGTGTGTTAGTTGGTGAAGAGAGTCTTTGGGAGGTAGTCCCAGATGACGGTCGATCAGAGAATTGAGTCCGTTCAGAATGAAAAGTTCCATGGGTTCGAGTTCGTGTTGATCAATGTTTCAGTACCTTTGAGAGTGTCAGCAACACCATTCTTCTGGGAGTTTTTCTATTCGTTGACTGCCGTCTTCAGACGTGGGACTCAACACAGGCTAAGGATATTTGTTTTCTTCTTTCTTTATTTTGTTCAATTTCCTAGCGTTAGAGTAGTTTTGCCGCTGGTCGGGATTGTTGTTTTCACTAGTTGCGCGTTGTTTTGTTTGGTTGGTTTCGATGAACTCCGCCAGAGGGAAATAGGGGTTGGATAATTTCGTTTGTCTTTCTCTCTCTCTCTCTTTCTCTCTCTCTCTCTCTTTCTCTCTCTCTCTCACACACACACAACTCACACCGACGCGACGCACGAACGACTTGACATTTCAATTGATTTCATTCTTCATTAAATGTTCGCTTTGTTTACTCTCAATAACAGTTCTCACCTTAGTGGCGCTAATTTTCTTTGACGTGACATTTGCCTATGAATTCTGGGATGCTACGAAACGACGTAAAAAAGGATTCCTACCAAACGCTAGACGATCACAAGTAATTTTGGCCAAATAAAGTTTCGGGTTGATTTGAATCTCCCGCCATTTCCGCTTTCGGAATGTTTCCGTAAGTGCCGCCTCGCGCGCGCATCCGCGAGGCATCCCTCCCTCCGTCACAGTATATATTAAAAAAGAAGAGGTCCAAGGTTGGAGCCTTGAGGAACACCAGAAGTGGCCCTATACTTCCGTGACTTGTGACCGAGATAGTGCACAAATTGAGAATAGTTGTGAAAGTAGGCTCGTACGAACTTGCCAAAATCAATGGAAAAACCTTAAGTAACGCATTTATCAACAAGGATGTCGTCACATATCCTGTCGAACGGCTTAGATAAGTCAGTAAATATGACGTCCACCTGCTTATGGTTATCAATAGCATTGCTTAAGTATTGAGTTCGTGGTATTCACATCATGAAGAAACGCCATACTTTTTATAAAATTAGTAAAATTATGGTATATTGGAAAGTCTCTATTAGGTGGTTTATGTACATTTACAATGTGTATAGCAAGAAAACCAACATCATAGCACTCACTGTTTGGATAATTTGGACCAAGATAGGTCAAAATAACTTGGACATTTGTTAGGAGCAAACCTATGGTATACACACAAAGGGCAACAATCTTTTCGTCAATTTTTAGTATCGAATCCCGAGCGGTGCCCAAAACAGGTTGTCTTCTTCGTCAACGATTGGCACGCGTAAAACCATCTTCTGCACCAGAAGTAGTAGTAGTAGTTCCACCAAACAGGCTTGATGTCAGATTTAGGTTTAGGATTAAATTTAGCCCTAATTTCTTTTACGGTGGCGTCGATGGAGAGTCTGAACCTATCAAAGTGTAGAAAATCCTTAATTATTAAGTCAGCGCTAGAATTTACAGTATTGGTAGCATAGGCTTCATTGTCCGAGCACAATATACTGTAACGAAGCGTTTTTCATTTTTCAAAATTAATCACTTAATTACCGGTTTATCTCGCTTCTATACTAGTAATTTTCATTATTTCCACATGTTTTACTTGTTATTTAATTCTAGTCGGATTCGCTTATGATTTGTAGTGCGGACAGTTAAATATTTCATTGCATTTAACGTATGATTTTCCTACTATCATCGTTTTCACTTCGAGAGTTTAATTTTACCAGAAAAGACCGTTATGTCTTAACCGTCGACGACCAGTCCAAATTTTAATAATTTAATTAATAACTAGCTTTAACCGTTCAGATTAATTGTAAATTTAAATTTAATTTTCATTGTTTTAACATAAATTCGAACCAGAAATTCTTAAGCTAAAAACCTGGTATATTAATTTTCCCGATTAATTTAACTTTAAGTAATGTTAAGTAATACCACATATATATGTGGTAGTACTTGGTATAAAAGTAGGTGCTGCTAAAGAAGCTAGTATGAATAAATAGCTGCTGCTAAAGAGGCTATTTCCCGTGTATGCTCCCGAATCCTGATAAACCTGCTAATTGGCAGCGAATTTTAGTTTGCTAACAAAACGGCTTGTCCGATATTAGTACTCTGGACTTCGTTATCGGTGTGATTGCAATATAAACCCGAATAACAAAAAGTTGGCTCTAGTCCGACTTTTTGTCATAACTCGCTCTAAGCTTTTACTAACAACCTGAGGGCCCAGAAAATGGTTTACCTAGCTCAGAACTTTCCAGGAACGTTGAAGGCGATTCATTTAATCATTCCCGTGGTTTTCTATGAATTTATCACGTATTCCGGGACTTTCGAATTTCCAGTAATTTATTTCTCATTTTAGGACTTAGAAAATACTAGACAAATTTATTTAAATCTGGATTTGTGAAATTTTCTGAATATATTAGTATTTTAAACTTGTAATGATCAGTTATTTCCGTCGCTAGTTGGTTTCCTGTGAACGATAGTGACTATATTTTTTTTGTACATTTATTTGTTTGGAAATGTTCCGGATACGTGGCATCCGAGCACGTATAATTAGCAACTTTGTAAATATTTAAGTAGGTATATTATTATTATTATGAGTTCGAATATTTCATTTACTAGAGACTAGAACGTGTTATATTATTTGATTTCCGAACCGAATGTATGCATTTAGTTATTTTTCGTCGTCGGTTTTCCCACGAACTGATGTTTCTTGTAATTTGTCTGTCAAATTTATATTTGAGGTTATCAATAGATTATTTTGATTATTTTCTGAGAGTTTCTTTATTCTCTTCCAAAATAGAGCGGCGCTCGAGTATTACCAGAAAAAAAACACTTAACTCCCATTAAGAAGCTACCCATAGGGGGTTTATTCATTTTGGAGACTGGTCTTGTAAAATTTCGTACCCAAAAATCGGATAACAAATTTTAAACTGTCACATTATTGATTCGCCCTAGAATTAATTTTTAGTGCGCTTCAAAATTTTCTGTGGAAGTCGTACCTTCCACTTCGAAATGTATCAAGAATTAGCAGTGATAAGAAAATCTAATATATAAAATCCCTATTCTGTCTGTCTATGGATCGGTGGATTTGTGGATCTGTCAGACCGTCCGTAACGAAAACTACACTGATAAAAATGAATAAATTCAGTTATCAAATATCAGTTTGTTTCCAATTCGTATATACAACACAAATAATGAATTGTGTAATGTAAGGAATCCTATCTTATTTATTGGTGAAGCTCTTAAAACACATTCGCAACTTTAAACGATAAAAAATGTTGCAACAACTAATAGTTTGTGATGTCAAGAAAACATTTTTCTCAGTGTTGCGAAAAAATTACCCAAAATGTCGCCGCTCCGTCGGTAAGGGCTTTGAATAGTCGATAGTTAGAATAATTAAATAATTAAATGTCATTTGTGACAGCGTCAAAATCAAGATATTAAACTTAAAATTCGACGACGCGACACCGTCGACCACGGCCTTGAATAGTATAAAATTAGGTTAAGTAAATATGTCATTTGTGACAGCGTCAAAACTCAAAATGTTAAACAGTATTTGGTGTTGTTTAGGGTTATCTGATTATAAAACCATTTCTTCAAGTCTGTAATTTAAAACGGGACGTCCACCAAAGGACGCCAATAATGAACAGAAGAAGTCGGCAGTAGTAACGATAGTCTATAAGATCTTAAAAAAAAATATTTGCAAGAGAAGGAGTCTAATTGAGAACCGTACACGTTCTAGAATCACCCAATTTGCAAAAATCGGGCTCCCGTCTAGTTATGTTACGTTTGTCTTTTTTTATTTTCGTTTTCTTTCCTGGGTTTCTTAGGTCTGTTTAAATTAAAATGATTTCTTGTTTCAATTCATTTATTTTTCCATGACGTTTCGCCTATATTTAGGCTTCTTCTGATGGTTTCTTCTGAAATATTCCCTTTATAGTTAACAACGTGAGTTTACATTCGTTAATTATTATTCTACTATATAATTTTCTAAACCATTCTACATTCATTACCTTCTATTTTCTGTTTTCTTCTAACTCTTAACATCGTCGAATTTATTACTTCCACTTAACAACTAATATACATTTTACAATTTACAATTAAACTCTTCATTATTTTAATTTCTGTTAAATTCAATTCTATCACAGCACTTTTACAATAACTTCTGATTAAACCTTTTCTTTGTTTTTTGGTTATATAAGTTTTTTATCTTTTTCCTATTCTATTTACATATATACTGTGCCATCTATTATTTGTTCTATAGACTTAGTTTTTAACATATAGAGACCTTTATTGTTATATTTATTTAATCACTTTATCATATATTCTATTAATATTTACTGTGTGGCGTTTAAAATTTATCGATTTTTTTACTTTTTTTATAAAAAGTGATTCCATTATTTTAATTTTGTAACAGTTTTTTTTCATAATTTCAACTTCTTTAAAATTAAATTCATGATTCTTTTCTATGCTATGTATGCTTAAAGCTGTGCATCCTATTACATTTTTTTTCTGACAAGAGTTGGTGTGTTGTCTCATTCTTGCCTCTAAATATTGTTTTGTCTCTCCTATATATATTCCTTCACACTGTTTACATTCTACTATTTAAATTATATTTGATATTTTATTTATTTCATCTTTATCTTTAATTTTACTATAGAATTGTTTGCATAAATTTTGGATTTTACTGACTATTTCTATATTATATTGTTTCAGCTTATTTTTAATGCTTTCTGTTGATCCTTTTACATATGGTATAGTTATGTATTTTGTTTTATTATTATTTTTGAAATGTAAATTAGTTGTTAAGTGGAAGTAATAAATTCGACGATGTTAAGAGTTGGAAGAAAACAGAAAATAGAAGGTAATGAATGTAGAATAATTTAGAAAATTGTATAGTAGAATAATGATTAACGAATGTAAACTCACGTTGTTAACTATAAAGGGAATATTTCAGAAGAAACAATCAGAAGAAGCCTAAATATATATGCGAAACGTCATGGAAACATAGATGAATTGAAACAAGAAAGCATTTTAATTTAAACAGACCTAAGAAACAGAGGAAAGAAAAAGAAAATAATAAAATAGAAGGAGGTCAAGAAACAAAATAACATTAAAATAATTTATTTTAATTGTATTTCACTTTATTTCCCGTTCCCGTTGTAGTTTCGCGTCCCGTTCCGTACCCTTTCTTATTTTAATTTAATTATAATTTACTTAATTTAAATTAATTTTATTTCTTTTTATTTCCCCTTTCGTTCTCGTTCTATTTCCCTGTCCCGTGTTCGTCCGGCCCCCTTTAATTTCCCTTTACTGTACTTTTCTAAGGTTTTTCTCTTTAATTTAATTCTTATTTTCATTAGTGTGCTTCTGTGTCACTCTTTCTTTATTGTAAACAATTTTTAGTAAATATAAGATAAACTTACTTTATATTAATCTTTTCCTCAATATTACCCCATTTAGATAGTAATTACCCTGGGGCCCAATCCTTGAATTCATGCGAAATCTAAGGTGTCGGTGTCGATATACGTAAATAAGACATAAATGAGATTTGTAATATTTCGGCACATTGGTAAGACGATAACAAAAAATATATGAATATAAAGATAGCAAAACACATAAACTAAAGTAAGGGGCTAAATTTACATGCGTTTAGTACTTGCTTTAGCCATTATCCTAGTGTAAATTCGCCTTTACTATATCAACAAGTAAATGTTTGTCAAAAATTGGCAGTCGACTCATAACCACAAACGCTTGGCACCTTTTGAAGATAAGTTTCTGAAGTTTAGATTCTTTGATTTGTATATAGGGTTTTCCTTTGCCCTTATTTGAATCCCCTCGGTGGCGGATATTGG
The DNA here is from genome assembly GCA_033557875.1 of Quadriops clusia. Classification (NCBI taxonomy): domain Eukaryota; kingdom Metazoa; phylum Arthropoda; class Insecta; order Coleoptera; family Hydrophilidae; genus Quadriops; species Quadriops clusia. The sequence continues at coordinate 4,105 of JAWQRP010003357.1, read as the reverse complement.
ATATACAAATGGCACAGTCTTGATTTTCCCGATGTCCCGAGTGAACAGGGAAAATTTTATCGCTCTGCGACGACCTGTAGTGTCAAAAAAAATTTGGGGCCCGCGTTGGCGGATTTCGAAAGTCAAAATAGCTACATTCTCACGTTTTCGATGACCCGAATATGCATGGAAAATTTCATCCTCCCACTATGTCGGCAACTGTTCGTAACTTTGATGATCTGAATCCACAAATTTTGCCTTTTATACAGGGTGTCCCAACCTCGGCGGATCGGTGGATTGTGGCTTTATTACTGAAGATAGACCAAATGTGTAAATACAAAAGTTATATTGCATTAAAAAAAGTACCTTCTTAAAATATTTTTGATCTCCTAATATAATTAGGGGGCGCGCAGGGGACATCAAATCCATTTTGTTAAATGGCATGCCACCATTTTAAATTTTTTTGTTAAATCTACTTATTTATACCTTTCCAACGGTACCGGGTTTGTAATGTCTAAAATCAATATTTCGAGAAATATTAATTTTTTTAGATAACTTTTGACCAAAACATTACTCTACTTAAAATTAATTCTCAGATAATGGGTTAAAGGTGGGGGTTTTAAATTGATCAGTGCTTCAAGGGGAAGCTTGCCCGATGCGAATCCAGTCTGTTTTATTTTTATGTTACTAAATGGGGGCTCAAAAATATGGATAAAAAACGATAAAATTAAAATGGCACCAATTCATTTTTTTTTAAATGGAATGATATTATTTTCTTTTCATATTATAAAAAGAGATTAAAAATTTAATATTTTTGTATAATATTCCCTATAACTAAGTCTAATCGATTATGATTTTTCTAGAAAAAAAAATTTTCCTTACGCTATTTTTAGGTAATCGAATATCTCCTAGTTGATACTTTCTTCGCTTATTTAGGATTTATAAGAAAAAGTAAATATTTCTTTTTATAGTTTAAATAAAGAATGTTTTTAAGTCATCGTTTAAACAATGGTCGAATTAACACCGCACAAATTTTTATTCTACAGCAAAATGTATTTGTCAATTTAATTTGTCATTTTAATAACATCAACTGGTGAAAACTGTTGTGTATTTGTGGATAAAAATTTTGTGCGATTATTATGTAGGAACCCTCAACCCCCAATCGGTTAGATTTAGATATAGGGAATGTTATACAAAAAGATAAAAATTTTAATCTATTTTTATAATATGAAAAGAAAATCATATCATTCCATTTGAAAAAAATGAGTTAGTGTTATTTCAATTTTAGCATTTTTAATCTATATTTTTGAGTCCCCATTTAGTAACATAAACGTGAAACAAACTGGATTCGCATCGGGCAAACTTCCCCTTGAAGCACTGATCAATTTAAAACCCCCACCTTTAACCGATTCTCTGAGAATTAATTTTAAGTAGAGTAATATTTTGACCAAAAATTATCTAAAAAAATAAATATCTCGAAAAATATTGATTTTAGACATTACAAACCCGGTACCGTTGGAAAGGTATAAATAAGTAGATTTAAGAAAAAAATTTAAAATGGTGTGGTGCTATTTAAAAAATGGACTTGATGTCCCCTAATTATATTAGGAGATCAAAAATATTTTAAAAAGGTACCTTTTTTAAAGCAATAGAACTTTTGTATTTACACAGTTGATCTATCTTCAGTAATAAAGTTACAATCCACCGATCCGCCGAGGTTGGGACACCCTGTATATTCATACTATGTATTATTAAATACAATGTGTCTATTCGAACTGTGCACACTGTAATTTTGATGATTATTCTTGGAAGATATTCGTCATGCATTTGTCTTACTGTTTCCATTGTTGTCGTTTTCTCTATTAAATACATTCCTTTTTAATAGGCACAGGTTTGTTATCTTTTTTGCTTACCCTTTGTAGTTTTTGGGACGTTATCTTAAGTTTAAATAAACTGTAGGATATCTTTATGATGAAACCGCTTGCCTAATATATTAAATGTACCTGTATATAACAAAAAACTACTTTTTTACTATTTAAACCTGAATCTAATATTTTGACGTGGGAGTTGCAATGTTAGTTTTAATAATAATTTGCTTTAGAATTTGTAAACAAGAAATTTTTGGAAAAAAGAATTCAAAAGCAATAATTTTACCTAGCGAGTATCCTACTGCTAAAACTTTTCCATCTGGTCGCCAGGATAAGCCTTTTACGGCATCTCCAGCTATCATTGGACTTAAATTCCAGGCCCTTGTCCAGGTCAATCTATGTAGTGCTACATCACCTAAAAACATAAACACAATAAGCTATAATTTTATTTTGGTATATTTTTGCTATAAACTAACTGTTTTGACATTTGCACTAGTCGATATTTGTATTTTAAGACATTCGTAGAGTAATTAAAGTATGAATATATTTAGAATCAATCAATCTAAGAAATCATTTAAGTTACATTAAATTCATACGATTTTCTATTGTTTAGTACATTTTACAACTAAATTTAATAGATATTTTCAATTACTGGAAAAAAGTAAATAAGCACCTTTACTGTTTGAAAATGCAACCAAATCCATTCTATCACTCCACAATAATATATCAATTTCGTGTGCAACATTTTTTTCCTCTAGTTGCCTCATAAAATGCGACATTTTAATTATTTCTTGTGAATTTCTTGCTTAAGGCAATATAACTTTCAAAATATTTTTAGGTTAGGCGTTTTTCGACTACATGTATTCGATACAACGATTCGCTATTTTGATTGCCCCGCTGTTAAAAGACCAATTTAAACTGTACTTTTATTATACGACAAAAATATTGTCACAATTATTGTTGTTGAATATCCTTTCAAAGCACGGGTAAATTGTAATAAATTAGTAAAACTGATAAAAATAATGTATATTAGATTGTGTATATTAAGAAATTCTAATTTTCAATCTGTCCTCTCCCTGATTACCCCAGTTTAATTAGGTCTTTCCATTCTTTGCTTACTTCGCTCACATTGGATTTTTTTATCTGTGGTGGCTAAGTTCGTGTCGTACACAACCTTAAATTTCGTAGAAAACGTCAAAGAATTATTTAGACACAAGCCGCCTTAGATTTTGTTCTTTATTTTAATAAAAACAAACAAACTAGAAACAATGGACAGCTTAGATGCAAATATTATGGATAAATCCATGCGTTCAGTCTTTGGTAAGATTTCTACAAGATTGTCTTGGATAAAGCCTTAAATAATGGAAATTTTTTGTTGTTTTAGTGGGGAATATTCCATATGAAGCCACTGAGGAGAAGTTAAAAGATATTTTTGGTGAAGTAGGCCAAGTCTTATCGTTCAAGTAAGTATTGAAGTGCTCTGCGCAGATTAATGACATTTACTGAACAAATCGAGATTTGTTGTTTGCGTTGTTTTGCTTGCTATAAAATAACATTTGTGAGATCAAAAACCTATAAATATAAGGCACAATTTATTATGACGCAACTTTATGAACAGTCTTGGGTAGTTTGAAATGTTATTTTCTGGTATAAATAGAAGTTTCGTTTCATATCTTCAATTGTTTATTTTATTAACTCTTTCTCATTTTAATGTAGTAATTAAAAGGTCAGTGGCTAAGGACAATGCTCTGCTTTCGACTCTGAGGATGTGCAACTATTAAATGTAATATAAGTTACTGGTATACCGCCTGTGTTAAATTATATATCCGTATTTCTTACTTTCTTGTATGTTTATAGGATGTAACATTGACTTTGCCAGTAGGTAAGGCGATATGGTAAGGTTAATTAGCCTCTAAGAAAACAATGGGAAAAATGTAATCTTGTAAGAAGTTTTGCAAGGTTATTTTTGGGTTGATTACAATGAAATTTGAACATACCTTGTAATTCATCATTGTCTAAAATATGATTTTAGATTTTTGATTATACTTGTCTTTTGTATTTTGTGTTTTTATGATGTTGTTATGTTCGGGGTATATTTGAGGGGTTTCTCCTTGAGTTGTTAAGGTTGGTTGTCGATCATTGAGTAATAAAATCACCTTTTCTTTAAAACTTGCAACTAGTTTTTATTTCTTTCTTATTTAATTAATTTGTAATTTAATAATATTATGTAGGGTGGACTATGATATTAACACTGTAGG
>JAWQRP010003356.1:0-13515 GCA_033557875.1 Quadriops clusia | reverse complement strand
CACAGACAGACAAAAAAGCAAAAAAGGGCCAAATCGACTCAAAATCGCTCAAAACGTCGAGAATCATCAAAATCTCAAAAAAATTTTTCCGCATGATCACTATACTTTCTCTGCGAGAAAGTAAAAAGTAAAATAGTTCATAAAAAACCCTGCCCTAAAATTCACCTCCGCAGAACTATAACCCTTCAAAGTTGGGGAAGAAATAATCTTTTTTACTTTCTCGCATATAGAGAAAGTATTGTACTATTCACGCAAAAAATCAAGATTTTGATGAATCTCGACATTTTGAGTGCCCCTGAATCCATTTTGCTCATTTTTGCTTTGGTGTCTGTCTGTATGGATGTGTGGATGTTGGATGTATGTGTGTGTGTAAACACGATAACTCAAAAACGACTTGAGCTAGATCAATGAAATTTGGTATATAGTCAGTTTAGTTAAAAAGTAAACTCGTATCAACTTTTGGATTTATTCGGATAACCGGAAGTGGTTGTTTACCTGAAAACGAAGTGTAACTCTTTCAAGTAAAGTGTCCTTTTGCTTCAAAGTATTTGCTTCAAATTTTGTACTCGCTTCAGAAATAACGAAAAACTCACAAATATCATTTTAGCAGAATTGCCCAACCGGAAGTGGTACTTAACCTGAAGCGAATATAGAAGTCTTTTAAGTAAAGTACCATTTTGCTTCAAGGAATTTCTTTCAAATTTTGTAGTAACTTTAGAAATAACAGAAAACACACAGATATCAAATTCTAGAATAATTACTCAACCGGAAGTGTAATTTTTTAAAATGCATATATGTAAATATGAAGCGGTCGAATGTAAAAATTGTTAACTACATACCATTTCCGTGCTAGTTAACAGGTTTTACACCCAAACTATCATATGCCAGTAAAATAATTTTTTTTTTTAAATATATGACTACAAATATTGTTTTCATCAATGGTAAGTAAATTATTGACGATGCGCGATGAAACCTTTTATTTTTCAAAAATTAAAAAGGACATATCTTATTATTTATTATTACCCAAAATAATGTACTTCTAATATTTAATAATAATAATACTTTGGTTAGTATTTTTCCATTTCACAACAACAAACCTAAAAGTAAAAAAAGTATTTCAACGACTAATTAGAACATTATGCTATTTTATAATTAGGTACATTATATTTTTTTCTTCATCTGGAATATACCTTAGAGGCATAAATGGCAGTCTCGCTTCATGAAAAGCGCACAAGTGGCTTATGATAATGCAAAAGAAACTCTTTATATATCATGTTTACGTACTCGTTAAGTACGCCAGAAATGCGAAAAACTGGCGAATTATAAAAATATATGCGCCGTTATTCCTCTTGCCAATAAAAACTCTAACGCTACGAACTTTGCATAAATATTCATAAGGGAAATTAGCATTCTAAAGGTTTTTTATTTCGCAATTTGTCCAATGTAGCTCATTTTCACGCATATCGAGTCCCAACAAAATATTTCAAACAAAGCGACACATTTTTTTTGCCACGGGTCCCCTAATTATACAATAACCAAATAACGAAATTTTACGCTTTAAAATGATGAATTTGGGTTTTTTACATGTTGTGAATCAATATATTTCTGTTATTATAACGTCTATGACGATTGAATTTAATGTTTGGCATTCTTGTAGTTGAAAGTGTTAGAAGTAACATAATTATATCGTACCATTGAAAGGGGTTTACGAGAAGAGTATATGGTGAAAATAATTACTTAAATAATCGAGGCAGACATTAAATGTTCCTAGTTATTTAGGCATCCTAAACAAATATTCCAAGGCTGAAGAAAGAGCCGCAAAGTACATGAAATAAACTTCAACAATATAACTTTTGAGCAGTTTGCCAAAAATTTACGGTATATAAAATACACGCACGCATTTTTTACTCCATCCCTTTGTTCCCCCGGCGAAATATTAAAATTCTTTTTTGTTTTTAGATCCGGCTTGCGGAGCTGAAATATATGATCAAACCCTTCATCTCCACAAAATCGAGTTACCACTTTCCATGGTCCAGTGAAGCCACAAAGAGACTCGTTGTGTTGGCTTTTACTACAATATGTTTGTTGCTAGTGAGGCTGCAAGTAATGGGATCGCAGTTGCCCGTGTTCACGAGATTCGATAATCCTGCGTCGGTTGCGTCGACGCCGACGAGACAATTGACTTATCATTATTTAATAAGTGTTAACCTGTGGTTGTTGCTTTTCCCTTGTGATTTGTGTTGTGATTGGACAATGGGAACAATTCCTTTGGTGGAATCTTTTCTAGATCTAAGAAACATTGCTACCTTGACTGCTTACAGTTTCCTCTTCCTAATGATGTGCGCAGCTTTACTTACGGAGAATAGGCAGCAAAGTATCATTCTTCTCATGGTAAGTTGTTATCCTTTTACAAGTTTATGTTCTGGTTAATCAGACTCTAGTTAGGAAAAGAAGTTAAAGACATTTCATATCTTTCATTATACATATCGGTAATTTATTTACCAATCCGTCTTAAGTCTTGATACGATTTTTGCAATCATTTATTCACTTTTTCTCATTTTGTGTTATTGCAGACCTGAGGATGTCTAAAATTTGGATAACAGCTTTCTGATAAATGGAACACACTTAACTTGTGTCCCTTACTAGTGTCCGATTAGTCCCATTTTGTGTATACTCAATAAGAAAATTTTTAAACTATGCATAGGTATATGTAATATATTTTTTGTGTACAAACGTACATTGAAGAGTTTGTCGTTTGTATTTCAGTTTTTACCAGAACTGTTCACTTTTGTAACTTATGTAAATCTTTCAACAAGAAATAGATAACTGTTGATATTTTATCAAACCTTAAACGTATTAATCTTGCCTGACAGTCAATAAACTTCCTACCATCTTCTTTAAAACTTGAAAAACTTAAAAGTAGTTGTGTGCATCAACATTTCAATGTTTATGTCATTAGTCCCCACCTCACTGCAGCAATTCATAAAATTGTTTGTGGCTATTCTACTATCATTTACGTGTGCCGCCTACACGTCCATCCCGACAATCCTCGCGAGTTTTACAAACGCGAGCACTGAAATGTTAACAGGATTAATTAATGTAAAAGAGAGGTGGTGTGAAACGCAATTTGCAAAAATATATTTTAATTCGGATTTTATGCAATATCCAACTAAATGATAAAGTGCAAAGTACATGGGGCGTTCCTGTCAAATAAAGCTATAGCCAGAAATAATGGGCTATAAAAATTAATGGGACTTGATGTATGTACGGGGCCCCTGCATCAATGCCTGGTTAAAACTGGGGCATAAAGGCCAGTTTCTATTCTGAACTGCCAAACAAAACAGTGAAGAAAATAATGGCAGAGACAAATAAAACTTTATTGGCTTTTAAAAAAGCAATTTCAGTATTTTACTGTTGAAAAACTTCAGTAGCTTAGCCATCAAGAACCTAATGTAACGTAAAGAGTAACCATTAGAAATTTTCATATCATTTGCGAATATGTAAATCTCTCCACGACGGAAAACCCAGCATTCAGTTTGTTGCTTGGATTTATTTAGTTGTCGATCACTTATGACCTTCTCTTACTGTATCTAAAGTGTTAAACTACAAGCAAATTTTGCAAATAAAATGTTCCTAATTTGAATTTATCCCTTTTTCAGAGTCTAGCGTTCATGGTGTTTCCATTTTTACCAGCTTCAAATCTCTTCTTCCCCGTTGGTTTCGTAGTAGCAGAACGAGTGTTATACATGCCTTCCATGGGTTTCTGCTTACTAGTAGGATATGGCTTTAATATTTTGTCCCAAAAGCAAGGAAAGAAAATAGCGTGGATGGCATTAAGCATACTGCTCATATCCCATGGATGTAAAACATATTTACGAAATTGGGACTGGGAAACAGAATACTCCATCTTTATGTCTGGTTTGAAGGTAAATCAGAGAAATGCAAAGTTATTTAACAACGTTGGACATGCCCTAGAAAGCCAAGGAAAGTACCCCGAAGCCTTAAGATATTTTCACACAGCAGTCAGTGTACAAGAAGATGATGTAGGGGCCCACATTAACGTGGGAAGAACGTATAATCACTTAAAAATGTTCAAAGAGGCTGAAGACGCGTACTTAAGAGCAAAATCTCTTTTACCAAAAGCAAAACCGGGAGAGTCTTATCAAGCTAGGATTGCTCCAAACCACTTGAATGTTTTCCTTAATTTGGCCAATTTAATTTCTAAAAACCATACAAGACTGGAAGAAGCCGATATGCTTTATAGGCAAGCCATAAGCATGAGAGCAGATTATACTCAGGCATATATAAATAGAGGAGATATTTTAATTAAATTGAATAGAACTAAGGAAGCACAAGAAGTTTATGAAAGAGCTTTGCTCTATGACAGCACAAACCCTGATATATATTACAATGTAAGTAGCAAAAATTAAAAGCAATATTATACTGAATATTTCTTCCAACCCTACTACTTTCTTCCTAACTTTCCTTTTTCATATTTACCTAATCTGTGTTTTATTTTAGCTCGGAGTAGTATTTCTAGAACAAGGAAAAGCATCACAGGCTCTAGCATATTTAGACAAAGCTCTTGAATTTGATCCGGAACATGAACAGGCACTCTTAAACTCTGCTATTCTTTTACAAGAATTTGGAAGACCTGACTTGAGAGTAATCGCTAGAGAAAGGTTGCTCAAGTTACTAGCAAAAGACGATACCAACGAAAGAGTTCACTTCAATTTGGGCATGTTAGCAATGGATGACAAAAATATAGAAGAAGCAGAACATTGGTTTAGGAGAGCTGTACATTTGAAAAGTGATTTTCGAAGTGCTTTATTTAACTTGGCTCTCCTTCTCGCTGATGATCACCGCCCTCTGGAAGCAGCCCCTTTTTTGAATCAATTAGTGAAGTACCATCCTGATCATGTAAAAGGATTAATTTTACTTGGCGATATTTACATCAACAACATTAAGGACTTGGATGCTGCTGAAAACGTAAGTAAATTACAGTAAAACCTCAATATAATGGACCACTATATAACGGACTTCGGATATATCGGACAAAATTTTGTAGAGAAAAAAATACTGCTCCTCACTCAAATATTTATAAGATTGACTTAGACAATAAAAAATAAATATTTTATATAGGTATTATATCCAAACTCATAAAATACATACGTATATATATATATATATTACATTATAATACTGTATTATTCCCGCAAATTTAATTCTTGTTGGGCTTACAGCATATAAATAGACGATATTTGAATGCTAAGGGTAAACATTATACATGTTTAAATTTAAATATTACCAATCACGAACAACACTAATGTTCGCAATCTAAGAAGTTATATGGGAATCCTTCGAGTTGCTTTGCACATGTTCATTTTTAATGCCATAGATTTAACACTACTCTATGTACTTTAATTTGTTTACTCTAAGTAGGAAGTGAATGAATGCATTTATTACTTCATTTACTAAGTTAAAATGTTTATTTATATATTTCTAACTTCAATGACCTCGTAAAAAAAACTTAGGTTTTTTATAACGGACTTTCGACTTTAACGGACACCCCCTCACCCACATTAGTCCGATATATCGAGGTTATACTGTATGAAACATTTTGAAGTGTTAATATAATAATTCATTTAACAACATAGAAGTTCGTTACTGTATCAAAATTTACTTTTAAATATATTCTCTTTTCTCTTTAAAGTGTTACAGAAGAATATTGGAACTGGATCCTAAAAACATTCAAGGATTGCACAATTTATGTGTTGTACATGTTGAACGAGGAAAATTATTGCAAGCCCAAGCTTGTCTAGAGAAGGCTCACAATCTAGCACCAGGAGAAGACTATGTACTTAGGCATTTACAGATAGTCCAAAATCGTATCGCCAAACTTAAACTGAATCCCAACAATAATCAACTGGAATCTATTGGCAATGATGACGATCCTGATAGTCGAAGCAAAGTTGTTTCAAATAAAAGTATAGACGAAACAGAAAGAAAGACTGAACCTGTTGTAACAGGAGACTCAGAGAAACAACAGTATAGTAGCCATGTCGTTAATACAGAACCTATGTTCGTTAAAAACATTGAAGATGTAAGTTATATTAACGCACCGTTCGTTGACGATGAGGATGAGTATTCAACAACTTTAAGTGATTCAAAGAACTTCAGTAAATCTAGGTATCTGTCTTCAACGGTTGGTGCTGATAATGACGACCCTTCCTCCGGTATGTCTTAGCAGCATAATCCATTTAGCCCCTTTTAATGCCTAAGATTTCCTCTGTACAGTTAATTATCTCATTTTTATCAATAACCTAGATAAGAAGAATGGTTACAAATTTTGTAACCCAGCGCAAATTATGAAAACATGACTTAATATTAGAAACAAATTATATTTCTATCTGAAAAAACTTTTTATACGAGCCATTAGATGTAGTATTCATTCTGTGATAATCAGAATTATCTGTAAAATACCTTTAATCATTACGTTAAAACCTTTCTACTGAGAAAAAGTAACAGTTAAAACAATATAAATATATGTAAATGTTTATATGATAGATATGTTTTATATGTGTTTAATTTATTAAATAATATTAATCATTTGTTACTACTAGTAAGTAGAAAGATTTATATTGGATTGACTAATTTGCAAGATTTGTGGATAAATATCTAAAAGTACTTAACATTCATTTAAAAACTATTGTTACTGTTTCTGACACTTTTACGTACTTCTCAAAAAAAGGACTTTTGTACTTGACACTTGATCATAAAAACTTTTATATAAGGCATCATAGCCTAATTTATTTGGTCTCTTATAAAAAATTGCAATCGCTTATACGGAATGCAAATAATAAGAAAATGTAATCTGCGATTGTTCTCTATAGAACTGCCGATTTCATGTACATGTTCCTTTACTATTAGTCCTATCACGAACTTAATTTGCTAAAGTAAGAAAAGCTATTTATAGTCCATGTATATTCCTAATTTTGGCCTTTTACCTTACAATCCTTGACGCAGATACTGCGTCAAATAGTTATTACAGTGCCTTATAATATCAAATAATAAAAAGTTATTGTCCATATTCTTTAAAGCTGCTTGTTATTTCAGCATTAGATATGAAATTAGTTACCTAACTTGACTAAACAAGATGACAATAAACTCATCTGGATAATATTTCCTTAAAACTGTAAAACTTAGGTATCTTACTAGGTTAGAGGAATTGGTTTGAATGTTACATTAAAAAAAAAAGAACGGCAATGTAAGCTAATGTATACCGTGAAAAAATAAATATTTTACCATTCTAAATTGCATATCAATAGCAGTCCGTGTATACTATCCATTTAAATTGTCTTTCAGATAAATAGTTTGGTTACTATTGTCTGTTAAATTTTAAGCACTCTGTTTGAAACTCTTGCTCTCATTAATTTTGTATCAGTAGCGATTGCAACTTTTCCCTGCAATCTGTGAAACAATTACCTGAAAATTGATCGAATATGAAAGATTCCTACAGTACAATAAATTCTTCTTGCTTATTAGTCATTCCATTAAAGCTTTATTAAAGGGCAGAGAAGTGATTTATATTAAATGTGATTAATTTCCTTTCTACAAATGGTAAATATATGTTAATTAAAAGTGTTACATTAATTTGATATTTTTGCTTAATACGTAGATACTTAATACTTTGAAAAAGTAATCTTTATTTATTTATGTGAATGGCATATCTGTAATATGTTTATATTAGTCTCATATACTTAATATGTAATGAAATAACATAAATGTCTCGATGTTGGCTTTTTAGCCATTAGTTTAGAGATATATCCACGTGGCCAAATCTTTATAATCTATTCTTAGTAAATTCAGTAGTAAATTTTGGTAGTGATGATCCTGATATATTTCTTAAATTCTGTTAATAATTTTGCTATCGTGGATTTGTAGTTTTTGTATTATGTAATGGTGCCTTGAAAATGTTAATTAAGGCAAAATGAGTTTTGTAACATATAGTATATAAATATTTTTCTATGTTGTCAACCTGTTCATAGATATAATGTAAGTCTATAATGTAAGAGATATATTTACCACATGACTGATTTTTCACTTTTTATTTCTTGTACTTTATTTACTAAAGAGACTTATTGAGAGTTGTTACTTCATCAAGGCATATACTACTACTTACAAATAAGTACAGCATAAGAAAATTGGTGATTATTTTTTTATGTATTGTGTAAACCTAATTCTGTATAAATGGAAAATAAACTTACATCTCAAAGTTGTGACAAATTATGTGTATTTTATTTGCCGTTTTAAATTATCAAAAAACCTAACGAGAAATATTCCTGTGGATATTAATAATAATATGTATAACTTACTAACTTACAGCTAGGGTATCTTTTATTAACCCGCCGATAGTGTGGTGAGGTATAACATACCCCATCACATATATTTCGTATCTTAAGTCTGGAATAAAAAAAACTAGACATCTGCGGTATACAATAGCTATTCCATATGCTCTTCTACATCTGCATGTGAAATTGCAAAGCAATAGAACAAATCAGTCGAATCCTAACTTCTGTTAAAGTCGGTTGGGGTATATGATACCCCATCACACCTTCTGTGCAACTTTTTCTCGCAATTGATCAATTTAGAAAGGTATGTTGTTTTTATGAGATTATTTGAGTTTTATTTATTTTGGGAATTTGTGATTCGGTAGACAATATTGCAAGATGTTCTATGAAGCAGAACAAGCAAGACTAGAATGTCTGTGGGCTCAAATAGAAGATGATGAATTGGATTCTGGCTCAGAAAACGAAGATTTGAATGAATCGGTTGCAGATCTTCAACGAGAAGTAAGAGAAAAAGCACTAAACCATTAACGCCATTTAGAAATGGAAGAGAAATCAGTTCTAGAAGAATTTGAAAATATTGGGCAAATAAAGCCAATGTCAGAAGAAGGTGAAATGTCTGCAAATTATAACGTCTCTAGAAACAACTATCGTTGGCCATTGACGTTGTTTTTTTTTTCATTTCTAAACACTGCTGGTGTTAATGCGCATGTATTATATAAATCGAATACAAATCAGCAACGCTTCACCCGTTCAAAATTCCTAAAGGAACTTGCAATTAACACCATTTAGGGAGACTCGATTGGAAATCCAAAATTACCCAAAAACCTTCCAAAGACCCTAGACCTAGTGCAAAAAGGCAAAAAACTAGCACAAGATGTGCAGTATGTTCCAGAAAGGATGATAGAAAGAAACATTACAACTGCCAAAAACTTTCTAAGCCAGTTTGCTTAGCACATGCACATTTTACGTGTTATAATTGCCTAAACTTGGACAATGAATAACTTTGTCCCATGTATGGTGCAGAAAGTTATGTTTTTGTTTAGTTATAGTTGAAGTTTATTTTACATAAAAGTTGTGTTCCGTTATATGTATTACCGATATTAAGAATAATATAATTTTTTTTTTCAAGTAGTGTTTCTATTTTATGAAAAGTATTAACTTTCATGGTTCCACTAAATATGAAATAAATATGTTATTAATTTTGCACATGCTACATTAATATGTGAATTATGTCTTTAATAAACAAATTACAGTACAAAAATTACATAAATAATTTATTTTAAAAGAAATAATTAAATTTTAAAATGGGGTATGAGATACCCCACCACACCTTATGTGTATCTTTTTGTCACCACACTAACGGCGGGTTAAAGCTATAATGCAAAATATGGATGCAATACATAGTTATTTGTGAACAGAAACTGAAAAGTTAAGTACTTTATTAATAGAGCGATGATTGATGAGATCCTGTGAACCAAGTTAAGAAAGTTACAGAAAAAGTCATTTTTCATGATAAGTCCGAACCTTGTTTACGACTGTAATATAGTACTTTCATGCTAGGTTCATAAAAAGCATTTTTCTAAAGGTATTCTTGAAGATGTATGTCCATTATTTCATAATATAATAACCGACTATAAATAATAATTTTACTCAAGTGCCTTGACACTATTTGATTAATAATTTTATGAATTATTTCAATAAGTGAGTCTTATTTTCTTTTCTATAAATTGTGCATTTGGAAGCTATTCATCACATATACGACAAATTGAAGGCATGTATTAAATTTGGTAATGATAAATTTATCTTATCAGACTGAGACAAATGTATTGCATATGGCATATATCAAGATTAAATTATTAAAAGAATTTTTTTTTACTCATTTATTTAACGTTCGCCTGTTTCCACTTCATATGGCAATTACTATTTTTAAGCAAAACCACATTCACTCCAATTAATTACTAAATAATTATATGACAATTTTCTAATTATTTAGTGATTAAAAATTTATTATATGACAAAATTCCCATAATATATTATGCTAGAAATCGTTCCGAATATAAGTTCACCACAAAGATCTGAAGATTTTATTTTTTATTGACAATATATTCTAACTTGAAACCCAACTATATACAGTGAAACCTCGGTTATTCGTACCCGCGAGTTTCGTTTTCCCCCATATATCGTCTTTTGCCCACAGTCCCAACAAATGCCTATTTAATCAATGTAATTAAAAACCACATTTATCGTTTGCCTTTTTATGAATTTGCTTAATAATTTGAAAAATAGACATTCTATTCAAAATAATAATTCTTAACGAACAAAAATTGCTAAGTTTTTAAGAAACTAGAAATAAATCTATTTTTTTTCAATAATTTTACATAATTTACGTATGTTTTAATATAATATCATAAATAAATAAGTTTTTTTAACATGTAATTGGTTAAATTATGTTTCTTTTCTTGGGTTGTAGGTCTTTCCTCAAATAATAAAGACCTACAACCCAAGGAAAGAAATATAATTTCCGAAATTAAGGTCAAGAAATAATTTATGTAGTTGGTTATTTCTATTTTTTTCATATTAGGTCGTTATGATCGTTTTCCTGCGATAATAGTTTTTTACAACCAGTCCCGATGAAAATGATAGATCAAGGTTTGACTGTATTAATGTTTCACTTTGAGGGAAATTAATAAATAAAATCATTTGTAAAATTATTTGTTTTATTATCATTTTTGTTTCAAACATATAAATAGTAAAATACAAGCATAGAATTAATGTAAATATACAAGGATTATGATTCTAAAAGGTAACTTTTGTATAATTGTTCTTTCATAGGATCATCAAATTTGGGACTAAAATTAACTTTAACAATTTCAGAGAAACCCTCACTTAAATCAGGTTGTTCTAAATTTTTAAAGAATGAATATATTATCGGATCACCTACGATCATGTGGCTTTTATCAGTTAGACTGCGAAACTTGTTATTGTGAAAACAATGTTTAACATTTGTTGTCATCATAAAACATCTGCAAGGTATATTGTACTTTTTAGCAACTTCAATATATCGTTTACGGGCTTCTTTTGTTCCATTTGTATTATCAATAACAACACTTAGTTTCCTGGTAAGACCTTCTTCCATCCTCTGAACACATTTCTGCCAAGTCCCTACTTTGTCACGATTTATGTACTCATACCCGTGTGAAACAATATAGTGTTCACAATAAAAACTTTTACCTGAGCCAGGTCCACCTACCATTATAATAACTTCTTGACTATTGGACAGTTTTGCAGGTTCTGCAATTGATAATCTTCGAGGGTTGAATTCTGGCATTTCATATCGAGCACCTTTATTTCCCAAGAAAAATTCTTCAGGCGTAAGAAATTTTAAACCGATATTCAACGCAAACAATCTATCTGCATTTGAATGATCTTTTTTCATTTTAGGAGCCCAGTTTTTTGGTCGACCAGCTGCATCACCAACATAAAAAGACAAAGAGAGATCAACAGATATTGCATCGTTTTTGAAATCAAGTAAAGTATCAAACATTCCACGACAAGGTTTCCTGTATTTGGTATTTCCAGTTGCTATAAAAACTTGAATAGGTAGGTTTATAGTTTTGACGATTGATTCCATTTTCATCTTAATATCGGCCACTCTCACTTTATTTTTGGAGATACCGGCCTGATTGGTAAAAAATACAATTTTATAATTATCGTTGTATTTTTCTTGTAATTTCTCTTTTACATTTGAAAATGCTAACTTCCAGTCATTACTATCCATTGGGAACTTAAATCCAGATTTTGTTTGAGTAATTGTGCCATCTACGTCAAAAGCCGCTATTTTCTTGCGAGACTGCAAATAATTAGGGGTGAATATCAACAGTTCTCTCTGGTCAATTTCTTCCCATGATCCAACGAAAGGTTTAATATCTTGATAGGTTACACTGTTTGACCTATTTGGGGAATTGTCATTAATTGCAGTAAATTCAATTTCATACTTATAGTTGCCACACAGTAATTCTATAATGTCACCTGGATTGCATTCACATGGAGTATTTCTCGAAAGCAAATACCCATTCCATGTCGAAAAGTTTCTTCCTAACATGCTGACTTTAACAATTTCATTTTTATAGTCCGCGATACATGACAATTGTGTCCTGGATACATTTTTGTCTTTGACACCTGTTAGAGCCCTTCTGCCAATATGAACTTCTTCTTTATCAGGTAAATGTATTGCTTTGTAACCGCTTCGACTTTTTAACATACACTGTTTTATTGAATTCATTTTAGTTACCAAATTAAATATTGTTGTATGTTTCTAAGTTGGATTATAGTCAATCTACAGGTATAATTATTATTATTATGAAAAATTTCATGTGTGTGTAAACAGCAATAAGTTTGTTAGTACATGTCTGAATTTGAGGTTATCTTTTTGGCGTTTGTGTTATATCCAGCAACCAGGGCAATGTTCAAAGTAATTATGCATAAAGGTCCGTTTACACTGCCCGAACATCCTCGAGCATTGAGCATTCGCGTTCGTTGTTCGCTGGTTTTCAACGAGCTCGAACGCAAACGAGCCCTCTGTTCACACTGCTCGAACATTTCTGACGATCAGTTGTTCGTAAGCATTCGCAGCGAATAGATGGCACCCGGGCTACCCAAAATTGCGGTTTCCGCGGCGGCTATCCTCATTGTAGACCATATAGCGGAGAAAAAGCGAAAAAGGAAAAAGCGTCGCATGTGGGAGTCGTCATTTTTAAAGAAAAGAAATTACTCCCTATTGCTGAAGTTACGAGCCAGAACTTGAGATACGAGCTGAGCTTCCGACTGCGCGGTCGTCTACTGCGCAGCTCTGTGCACACGGTACATTAAATTGGCGGGAATACGATCTCTTGACAACATAATATAAAGGCAATCGACCAATTGAGTTAATGTTAGTCCTCCTTTCTCTCATGGTGAATATTTGTTTGTGCAGATATAATTTCTCTTATAGGCCCGCTTTTTCAACCGACAGTTATCTTTCGGTTAGTTATCTAGCCAATCAGCTATCGCTATTTTAAAAATTCCTGATAGTTGATTAGTTGACTAACTTCCCAAACAAGCTTGCAACTGGCGGAGCAGCGGCACTTTTTAGTGACACGTACTTAACATATTTTAGAAACATTTT
>JAWQRP010003355.1:0-13517 GCA_033557875.1 Quadriops clusia | reverse complement strand
TTTGGGGAATATCTTCAACACCATTCTTCTGGGAGTTTGGATTCGTTGGCCGCCGTCGCCCGGAATTGCGATACATTGTTCAGTGCCTTTGGGAGTGTCTTCAGCGCCATTCTTCAGGGACTTTCGGATTCGTTGGTTGTCGTCGCCAGGAGTGGAACAATACAGGCTAAGAATATTTGTTTCTTCTTTTATTAGTTTCATTCAATTCAGTAGATAGAGAATGGGGGTGGCTAGTTTGGTCTTCACGGGAGGCGCGTTGTTTTGTTGAGCTGGTTCTGATGAACGCCGAGGTGACAATAGAGGGGGAGGATAGTTCGGTCTCGCTCTCACACGCATACACACACACACACACACCAAAATTAATTACCAATAAACATAGTAAGTCAATGAAATCAGTAACATTTTGCAATAACGAAGTTTGGGCCCAACTAATTCAATAAACGATTACCAACAAGGTTTTGCTACGATCAGTTAAATAATTAATTACCTCACTACAAAGGTAGAGAAATTAAGTGCACGATAGAAAGGAGTAGAGCAACTGCAATAATAAATCAATGGTAGACACAATTTCATAACAGTCAAGAGGTACCTCATTTTCTCATAATTACCAGGTCAACTGCAGTTCAGTAAAATAATGAATAATTAATTCTTCTTTACCCAGGTCATTCAATTCAATCAAATTCAGGGTAAATTAATTCACCGTCAAATGTTTTGTTATGAAGAAAGTTTTCCTCACATTATTTTATTTGTGTACTTCAATTCAATTGTTTCCTTTTTCAGCTCATTTCGTATTTTATTCTTGGTGAGGTACGACCGTGGTTTTGTTGTCGCGGGGTCTGTTTCATTGCGAGTTTGAGTGTTGCCATTTTTACCGTTTATTAGGGGTGCGGACTTCTGATTGGTACCACACTTCCAGTAGTTTTTAGCTAAGTTGGTTGATTCCTGGGGTAGCAGACAGTCGTCTTTGTTCGCCCGTTTATCCCGATTTTGTGTTCATTCAGTGGGGCGTTGCTCGACAATCACTGATCGTGGAGCCCCCTCAGGGGGAAAGCGAGTTATATCTAGGGTAATGTAATAACATCCTGGGTGGGACTGTCCTTTTATTCCCGTTAACCACTTTTTGTTTACCTAAACGCTGAATCTCGGGATGTCGCGGGCCTCGTTGCGCGAAGCTGCGCTCGTGCTGATCCAATTAAATGTTGCCACTTAGTTTAATCGCATTTTGCGTTAAACCGTATGGTTTCCAATGATGACGGTAACAATTGATGATGGCCTTGCCTTCGATCAATTCTGATCTTGAGCTTTTAGAGTTCGGACTTGCAGATATTTTGACCACTGAGGGACCATGCGCTTAACTCAGCTTGTGGTGGGCTGAGTCGCAACATTCGCGTTTTGCCGTGTTTCATTTGTCCTATGAGTTTCAAAGTTAAAGAATGAAAGAGGACTTTCTTAGTAACAGAACTATCAAGTATTAAAATCATTAAATAATTCAATAACTAAGTTAAATGCGAACAGTTAAAATCACAACGATTACACACACACAGACACACGAACAACTTGACATTTCCATTGAATTCATTCTTCATTAAATTTTCCTTTCGCACACTCTCAATAACAGTTCTCACCTTAATGGCGTAATTTTCTTTGACGTGACTTTGCCTACGAATTCTGGGATGCTACGAAAACAACGAAAAAGGGTTCCTACCAAATACTAGACGATCACAGGTAAATTTTGGCCAAATAGAGTTTCGGGTTGATTTGAATTTCCCGCCGTTTCCGTTTTTCGGAATGTTTCAATAAGTGTCTCTTTTGAGCACAGCAGCGAGGTATCCCCTCATCAGTCACAATATGTATTACTTTTATTTGGGGATATATTTATTTGAGACGAACAAATGTATATTTGTTTCATTAAATTCGTTTATTGTTCAAAATTAATTAATTCTGTTTCTTCATTGATATTTCATTCCTTTATGTGCAATTTTTGACCTTCCACTTTGTGAGAGATTGTGTTTGACTTTTCTCTTTTGTAATTTTACTTGGCTTGCAAATTGACAAGTAGTTGGTTTCATTTTCCAAAGTTTTGTCACTAACTTCCAAAAAAAATCCGAAAATCCGAACACAAGGCTCCTAAAAATTCGGATACTTAAAAAACCAATAAAGTTAATAATGAACCGGATATGTTCATGCTGTAAACTTTTATTAATGAACATGAACTTAATTGCACAACCTCATTTTACTTAATAAGAATAATTGAATCATTTTAAATATTTTTATCCTTTGGTGAAAAAATAAAATGATTTGTTAATTAAATGGGCCCGAATAACTTGAACTTCACAGTACTTTAAACATTTACGTAAATAATAAAAGAACATATATATTTCGTTATCAATTCTTAATGAATCCCAATACTGAAAATAGGTATAGATAGATACTTATTTGTTGATGAGAAATTTGTGTTTTTGTATAAGTAATACGCTTACAATATAGATTTCAGCAACAATCTGTATGTAAAAGAACATAAAGTGCTCTAGGTATGTTTTTCAAGTTTGAAATTAATGTTCGTTATTTCTTCCCCAGACATGCTACGAAATGGAGAGGTACCTGAAAGACGAGCCCAAGATCCAGTCTCTGAAAAAGATCAATTCCGACATGGAGACGACTTGGTTCGCAACCCCGACGAACGGTTGGAAGATGGAAGTGGAGTGTCTGGACGAGTACGCCGAAAGGCACTTGGACTCGCTGAGCACGAGTTCGGCGAGCAGCGCGTACTCGTGGGACAGCCCTTTATCGTGTGCGGTCCTCGTGAAGCAAGAGCCCCTAGACGACGAAGCAGAGGAAGACGACGACTACGAAGAGCGAGTGCAGTCACAAGCGGCAGACGCCGTCCTTAGGCTAGTGGCGAGGAATAGTACCACGCTGACGCCGCCCTCTTCACCTGAATCGGGCGCCGGCCATAACAGCAACGGCAGTTCGAGTGCTGGTGAATTGGATGTTTGTGGACTCAGGGTAGGTAGTGTACCTAGGAATGCCATTGTGCGTGTGCGGGCCAGCGGACTCACCAGATACATCTCGGTGGTGCCGCGCCAGACGACGACGTCGCCTGCGTCTTCCCCTGCTGCCTCAGCTGGTGCCAAGCACGCCCGCCTCGACCACTCCCCCGATTCCAAGAGGAGGATACACAAGTGCCAATTTCTGGGATGCAAGAAGGTCTATACGAAGAGTTCGCACCTGAAGGCCCATCAAAGGACGCATACAGGTGAGTCTCTTTTTTATTGATTGTACATAGTCGACCCTTTTTCACTGGGTCAGCAATTTCGTAAACTACGAGTTCATAAAGTACCTACGTAAGTACCTTCGATAGTTTAGCTGGACCATTTCGTAACTTGTGCAGAATTTTCTCTGATTTTCGGCCAAATTTTCTTCTGTTATTTTGTATCGTGTTTTATAATAAATCTTTGCCAATTTTTTCCATCTTTAAATTAATTCTTTGCTAAAGTCCACGAAATGATAATTATGTACATTAGTTTATGTTGAGTCTTTTTTAAAAAGTTACAAAGTGATAGCTCCAAAACCAATTTGAGTTTAAATTTATAAGGTAATTTTTAGGAGGAAAAAAATAACAAAGGAAATAGGCTTAAAGTGAGCACTTGTGATAAGAAAAAAGCAGTCCAAAATCTTGGGTACCTGATTTATCTCAAGTACATGAGAGTTCTTACTGGTTGGTGTCAGATAAACGCCAGTCTAAACGAAGTTTCGATAATTCAACGACACTCATAAAATGATCAAATATAAAGAAATTGTGTTTAATGTTGAATGGAGATATTTCAAATTTGTAAAATTTACAAACCATTATTAAGTCATAACCGTCCATTTAAGACCTCGGGTGATACTGATAAAATATATTAAATTAGTATTTTCAGTTTAATTTAACTTCATTTTACCACCATGTGAACTTAAAGAAAAAGAAATGACTTGGAATATTGCTTTGTACACATTCTGCAGACAATTGCTCTTTATGTGCATTCAAAAACTTTCATTTGATCGTATTTAATCTCCATTGAAACCATACAGATCGTATTTAATGAACATTTGGTACATTTAGCTTTGATATTATAGTGTTAATTGCTTTTTCTTAAAATAAAAAAGCCGTTGAATTTACATACTGACACGAAGTGCGATATGTTTCAGTGTTTTTTATAGTACTAAAATTTAATAATAATTTCTTATTCTTAGCCAAGTTTATATTGTTAGCGATGTGTCATAAAAATGCTATTATTATTTATTATTTTTATTGATAATGGCGACACACACAACTGGACAAGACAATTGGTTCATGACAAGCAGCACCTGTTTTATTTTGTCTTTAACATCAAACTTTTCTACAAAAACATCGTCTTTTATCAAAAGTTAATTGATCGATGAACATTTTGAATAATATTAATATCACCATTTCCCCGCACTAACTCGCAGTTTACAACTTTGAACTTTAATATGTCAATTCGATAGCATCATAATAAAATGCAGTAAATTCCCCTACCAACAATATCACTTTCAAATAAATCATAAGTGTCCATAAGCTTCTCGTCCTGAATTGCTGCGTCCTTTTATTGCCACTAAATATATATGGAAATGTATTCTTAAGTAAATACGATTTATGAGTCGTTCCATCTACCTGCCCTCCCTTATACGTAATCCCATATACTCTACAACTGTCTGTGCGTGTAAAACTAAATAGTTGTATTTTATGGCCCAGTTCCAGCAGCAGCAGTAAGTCCACATGCATTCAATTTCAACTTATTTATTAGATACTTTGCTGTACGTAAATATTTTTATTCGCTAACTGGGGAACGATTTATATCGATTTGTTTTGTCATATTTCTACATGTTTACGTACTCTAAATTTATCGACAATACGCCCCGCGAAACTAAAATCGTTACTTTACTTTACTAAATTGGACTATTTATTGTGCGTATAACGAAACAATCCCGATTGTGGGATAGCGTCCCATCTTAATTCACACACGCAGAAAAAAGCGCATCGCATAGCCCCCATTTAACTCAATCTGATAGCAGTATGCTCTAATCCGGGAAAGGATTGTTTCCCGGAGGCTTAGTTGGGCCGGCAGCGATTGTTACCAAACGCGTAGCTATGGAATGTCGACTGTGTCTTAACTATTATAGTCGTACAACTAGAGCCCAGTGTGTCTATTGGCACCATTGGATTTCCCCGCTTCTCTATCCTCCCTCTCATCTGAGGCAGTCAGCGTGAATGTACCTAAGAACATTTAATCCCGAGTGACGCCGGCTCCAAATTGCTCCATTTATTCAACTACTAACAGCACCTAATCCGCTTTGCATTAGATTTACTCAATGTGTTGCTTCGCGCGACCAACCGGGTATATGTTGTACCTCTGTCTGAAGCTCCTCAAGTGTGGCTCCTTTCGGGCGAATGGTAGAATGCTTAGGTTTTCCGGGACTACTGTATTTTCACTATCATCTCTGCGCTGAAACAAGCACTAACCCAAGCGCATTAACTTGGATTGTGTTTTACTTGTTCATGTACGAGTTGTGTGGCCAACTTCTGACACTTGCATTATTTGAATTCAATGAAACATATCGCTATCGGTAAATTGATGTTGATGTTAAATCGATGAATTTAATTTAACACATCATATAGTTCATTAATCTTCCACTACGTATACGCCTATATGTATGAGTTATGCTGTTGTTAATCATGTTCTTGTAAAACACATTAACGCGCTAGATGCCCAATGATGAAATTTGTACGTAATGGCAACAGTATAATTGAATTTATCCCTGATGGGACGACATAAAAAAATTGGTCTCATATGCAGCAGATTTTCATAGCCACACGGTCGTTGACCTAAAAGTCTAAGAAAGTCGAATGCCCTAAAGGCTTATATCGTTTATTCTAATTATCTGCCATTTATCGGGTTGTTAAACCGATACAGTTTCCTTGTAAATCAATTCGCCGGCGATGGGCAAACGAGTACAAACGATTATTGGCCGCAGTCAATTTGGCAGAAAAATAAACTCGCCACTTAATTTAATACCCCACCCCATAGGAGGTTAATTGCCCATCAGCAATTTCGTTTTTACATTCAGCAAGAAATAATGGATCCATCAGTACATTACAGGGCCTGATTGATAGCAAGGTTAATGTTTATGCTACATTTGGCGGGTTCGGGGAAAATTCCAGCTAAATGGATAGCAACCATATGCTATCGCCGATTATAGAGAAAAATCGGGATTTTCGAAATGTAGATGGCAAGGGGCTGATTAATCAAATTTTCTCTCCCAAAAAACACAGTGCATCAGCTGAAAAGTTGTATAAATCTAAAACGAGTGCGCTTACGCTGCACGTTTGATCAAGTTTGAAAGCCATATTCGCTACATTTTATTTTCAGGAAAGTTAATTGGCACGGCTTTGTCTCCTTGAAAAACAAGACACGCTTTAATTAAAAATGTTTGAAAGCTTTCTTTGGCGATTTTCATTGAAGGACACTAAGTCTTTGTAAGCCTTCATAGGACAACTTATGCGCTGTTCTCTTTGGGAAGTCCTTAAAAGTCGAGAGGCGAACGCAGTTGATACCTCGGACTTTCCGAACTGGAACTTTATTCTTTCTGGAGAATAGCGCTTGGTCGGCAATATGTACAGCAGAGTTTCTTCCGGAGATGTATCAGAAATACGCAAGAAACATTGCTATATAATTGTAGACGGCTAAAAAGTTGCGCGCCCGATTTCTCTATTTTTGATAGAATTTCAGAGCTATCGCGGCAAGGCGGCGCATAAAACTTTCACGGAGTTTCCACTTTGATCCCTTTATCTGCAGCGCAGACACACCGGGTGGTCGGGTGTCTTCTGGAAAAACGAAAGAAACACCCTTCGTGAGGCATTAGATGCGACTATGTGGCTTGAATTTTCTATGCTGTACATCAATTTCAGCCCAGTTCGTCTTTTCCGAGTTGTCCGTGATAGAGCATTCTGCTCTTCCTCTTCCGAGCTAGCCGAACCGAGTTAAAAATTTAGACCAGCCTCTGCGTCACATGTGGCGAAAATGAGGGTAAAACTGTTCTCCGCTCTGGATGCAGCAGAGAAGACTTCTGCCTTAAATAGTCATAACAAGTATTCCCGCTTGTCGTATTTACATGTCCGAAGAATAGTTTAAGTTTAGTAATTCATTTTATTGGGCAAGCACAATAGAGTTTGGGGTCAAAAGGGTATTGTACATTTTATTTTAGCAGTAGGGCAAACCCGGCAGAACCGCAGTGGTTATATGCAGGGTTGAAAGAAATGGTTACATAACGAATAAATAGAGATCCAGTTCCCTTCAAAAACAGTGAGGGTAAATATCAATTTTATTTAATTACTAAAGTTTTAAAAGGATTTATTATCAATCATGTTCTTCTTTTATAAATTGTCATAAATTTTAGAGTATCTTCGATGAGGTTAGAAGAGACAGAGGGAATGCTAAAGTGAGAAATAGATATAGAAATAAAGAGTTAGTTAGAAAGAGGAAAAACAATTATCATAGAATAAGTTTAAGTTTACTTATATTTTAAAATGCTCTCGTTCGTTGTTCTAGTTTTCCTTGTTATTGTAAATTTTACGATATATTGTTCTTTATTTTAAGAGCATTCCTCCAAAAGCGTTTTTAGGCCAAAACCAAGCTATCTATAGGTTTGTCAAACCATTTCTGATATTACAAAGAGACAATCTTACTAAATTTATTTTTGCATTGGTATAAAAAATAAAAGACGTATATTTCAAATAAAATTACGTCTTGTATTATTTTTAACCGTAGGCACCTACCAAAGTAGTATGAAATGTAACGCACTACAGGAAGAAAATCGAATAAATTGAATTGCGAGGCAATAGAGGGAATATACGATCCTATAATTTGATTCAAATCTGTTATTCCAGAAAACAAACTGCCCGCGCCGGGTGTAATATCATAAACAGTATATTAAAATCGATACAATCGCTTCCACTATTTGTGCTGACAATATTAAACACATAATTCTAGTTCTCTCCTCGAACCCTTCGTCTAGCAGGAAAGCGCACGAGAACGGAAGCCATCTTTAATGCCCTGCGAAGAGAGACGCAAGGAAAGTTGTGTGCGTGTAGTATGACAGCGGAGCTCAATTTACACAACTACCGTGTAAATATTCGCACAATTTAGCATTGGTAAGAAGGTGACTGTGTGAGATAGAGCTAGGTTGGGCGAGTAAAGCGACGCCTTTATATTCCTTTGTTGGATTTTATGTGTCGACGGTAATGTGATACCAGCGGCGCTCCCAACTTGCCGAGGAGGAGTTGAATATGTCATAATTATGAAACTAGGCTAAATTACTATTAATATTCCGGCATGTGCAAATGGGGCGGCGAAAATTGCTAAACGAATTATTTCAACTACTAATCTCGAAATCTCCGCAATATTTCGTGCATCTACATGGTAATATGTGCAATTTCATTTCAGCGACAGTAACGTTAACTCTTTGTGTAATTTTATTACAACGTTGTGAATACATAATTCCGCTAGTTTTTACGGGCTTGAAAGTAAGTAGCATGGGACGACAGCTTTCGGTGTACGTATATTAAAAGTTAAAACATTTTGTCAGCTCATAATTCACTTTATGTTATGCACAGTTGATGGGGCGTTTTTGCAGCCATTTTTACCTTTAGATCAAGGTATTCATATTACATACATTATTATATCATTTTGTAGAAATGTTAAAGCTTTAATGAAGTTTTTTTCATACTTTGAGGACTAGTGTCGATTCTATATACCAGTTACCCCTTTTCTTAGCATTCCTCCCGAAAGTAAGAACGAGAGATTCACTCGATTCTCCACTGCAGGCGGTCTCTAGATAAAGCCTCGAGCGTGGAAGTCATTATTTATGTTTCAGAAGGGGCCCGGCCATGTTTAAAAACAAATAAAATCCGAAAATTTACTTCCGGCGCACGTCCGTCCTAAACTTGCGACGAAACTTGATAAATGTTTGTTCTGTATCCCTGTTGAAATTGAGAATTGATAGGGGTAGGTTTTTCGCCGGTTTGCCCGGCAGCGAGTTTTGCTAAACTAACGATTCTTTTATGATAGATCCTCGATGGCAAAAAGAGGAGAGCTCCCCCGGAGATATTTCTTCTCGGCTCAGTCGCGTGATTGGGGCGACGTTTATTTTTGAATTAGCGAACGCGCATTATTCACGTTCTCAAATTGAGACAAATATTTTTATGATTGGAAGCACTTGGATCTTTGTTATTGCCAACTACTCACTTTGATGAATACCCTTTTGTAAAAAGCACCGCCACTCCTAGAATCCCTAATGATCCCAAGGCTGAGTTAAAAGGAATAATGCAACTTCTGTCATGCCTCTCCATCATAATTTATTCATAAAATATGTGCTATGCATTTTAAAGCGCTCGCATTTTGCCGTAAGTACTTGTATATGGAAGAAGTCGAGGAAACACTTCTTCGGCGCTGGAGCGAACAGTGAATGCAATTTAATTACTTATGAAACCATATTAGATTGTATCCATTTTATTCCGTAAACTCTTTTTAAACCAATTTTTGTATTTGTGCTTATTATTGCTAATGGAAAGTTTGACAACCTAACTTTTTTGTACTAAGTTGAAGATAGTGCGTTTACAGGTGCACGTTAAAAACAGCTAAGCTTGTCCATTAATAACTTGCGAAGGTGCTTTTGAGTAATTGGTGTTTGTTTATGTACAGTTCATTCCTATCAGCGCAACGTAACATATATTTGCGCCTGTTTCGGATGGTGCATGTGCTCCATAAGCGAAATTAAAGTTTAACGTGCGCAGTAACCAACTCTTTCTGAGTGAACTATTGCCGGTGTCTAGATACTGGATAATCTAATTCATATCGTTACACTTAGTACTCCGAGAGTGGCCGCCGCCACCGCTACCCCTCAGCCCCCACCGCCGCTGCCGCCGCCACTGTGCAGGGCGACTTTTATATTCGTGCAAGGGGAATATTTTGTTGTAACCCCGTATGCGATGCAACACATTTCATAAAACATGCACTTTGCGGCTGGACCCAGACGTGAAATATGAACAATGGGCAACTATTTTAAAATTATCTACCAGAACAATTTATTGCTTGTAACGCGTTTCACATGAGGGCGTTCCTACTTCGAATGCACATTTTTTTGTGCTATATGCGCACTTTTAGTTTCGTGTATGTAGGTACAGTAAAAATATAGCTAAAGGGCGAGGTTAAATTATTAATAATTTTATTAGGAGCTAAAATAATTGTACACCTCTTATGTAGAGACAATCATATGTATGTATTTACGTTGACGGATGTAAATGCGTACAGACAAGAAATGTTTTTCCAAATTAACCAGAAGTTACTCAATAATTTTGAAAATAGATTTTATCGTATTAAAAGAAATAACATTTAACGAACCAAAATTATTGACTTTTTAAATAAGCTCTAAATAAATCTATTTTTAAATTTTTTTTACATAATTTATTCACTACAATTCCATTTATCCGAACTCCAGTTATTCGAATCAATGCCTTAAAGGATTCAATTAATTTTTATAGCAATCAGTGTTAAACGATTGAAGACTTACCAAACAGCTAGAGCTTTAAGTCAGTTAAAGAATTGAAGACTTAACAAATATCTATTGCTTTAAAGTTAATTAAAAGAATGAAGCCTTACTAAATATCTAAGGCTTTAAAGACAGTTAAAGGAGTGAATACGTACCGAAGATCTAGGGATTCAAAGACAGTTAAAGGAGTGAAGATGTACCAAAGATCTAGGGCTTTAAAAACAATTGAAGGAGTGAAGATATACCAAAGGTCTAGGGCGATAAAGACAGTTAAAGGAGTGAAGGCGTACCAAAGGGCTTTAAATATGACCGTTAAAGGAGTGAAGACGTACCAAAGATCTACGGCTTTAAAGACAGTTAAAGGATCGAAGACTTAATAAAAGTTTGAGGACTTTATAACCGCTTTGTTATGTTTTTACCACAATCGCGACTATATTGAGTTATTGATTTGTGTATCCGAATTTCTGATTATCCGGATCAGATCTGACAAACATCAATTCGGATAAACGACCTTTTACTATTTTAATATAATATTACAAAAAAATAAGTTTTTTTAACACGTTATTACTTATTTCTATTTTTTTTTTCATATTAGTCCACAATGATCGTTATCTCGCGATAATCGTTTTTTTCTAACTGGTCTATGCGAAAACGATAAATCAAGGTTTCACTGTATATATTTTTAAAATTGCATGACTGTTCGTACAAGTATTAGGAATGTCAAAAAACGTGCGATTCGGTTACCCGCATAAGATACCCAGAATATTAATCTTAGCGCCTGAAATGTAATTTTCTAACTCATTATTATAATTATAGTTCTTGCTCGAAATTATGCTCTTACATACACAGCAGCCCAGCTTCCATTAGGCAGCGGACAATGAAAAGATGTTGAGCAAAGACCATGCGGAGACGGACAGTTTAATTTATAATAGTTCTTGCCTCGCAGAAATGCAATTAAGGCTGCAATTATGGGCCACTGTTGTGAGCGGCGCGTCCGCCGCCGCCGACGCCGTCGCCAGGGGGCGTTGATGCATGCTCACAACTCATTCCCAGTTGCATGGAGGCCGTTATGTGCACCAAATTGTCCGGCGCTTTTGGTTTACTGCCGTCCTAGTCTCCAAGGGCACAAAACACATTCACAGCCGTACAAATAGAACTGATCGCAGTCGCAGTCTTCTCGCCTCCTCTCTCTCACTCGCATCGTAATTAAAGCATGTCCTTGATATATGGACCATTCGGGGTTATCACGGGCTCATCTAAAGTATTAATCGCATAAATTCCAAATGCAAAACCTCAAGACATTGCCGGGTGTCTTCAGCAGCCTGGACCGTGCACATCTGTATACTGTTTCTCTCGGTGCACCAGCCTGGTCGTTGATGCAAGCTTTTTATGACCTACATTACGGCCCATTTATCCCGCTGCAAATGCTAATCAATTATGAAGAAGCAATTGGCATACAGATTGAAATTAATACCCGGCGATAAACCAAAATAATTGGGTCGTTTGTCTGTTAGAAATTCCATTTTTAATGTGACAGTAAAGAGGCGTAAACATTTGCTTGGGTAACAACACTTTAAATTTTTTCTTTTTGTGGCAAATTGCTTGAAGGAATAATCGCGATTTCTTTTGAATGGTTAGCTTTGTGGGCTATGATCCCGTGTCAAAAGAATAAAAAAAATGATTTAATTAAATCGAGCAAAAAATAATTGCATATATGGGCTAATAGGTATATGATTTTATCACTTTTATGAAATGTTATTGGTAAAATTTAAGTGTTAAACATATATAATTTATACTTGGCAAATTACTTCTATTTCATTTATAACAAAGTATAAACTACAGCTACACTGTGGAATAAAATATCAACAACAAGAGAAATCTTGCTATAAGTTGATTATTGGTATGAAGTATGCTTGAAATAATTTTTTGATATATTGAAAATTAGTGTTATGTCTTTATTGCAGTGAAACAAACCCTTACGTGTAGTTTTCCTTTAGTATTTATTTTGGAAAAAAAAGAAATATGCGTATTATACACAAAATAAAATAGAGTTTCTGATATTGAGTGTGATATCTGATATGAGACTGTAAAACAAAATTTGTTTTATTCCCCAACTAATTCTTTTTGATATGCAGCGTACCAATAAAGAATTATCTGGGAAGTACAAAGAATTGTCTTCTACACCCTCATTACAAAATAAATTATCTTCTTCAAGTTCATTTAGTTAATTTTTGTGTGCCACAAGTTGCTATTTTTGTTCATTACTGGTATGCTAGATACACTAGTAGAAATTTTTACATAACTTATCGTTGGATGAAAGTAACCAACGATATATCATGTAAAATTTTATTTTACATACTCAACTGTAATTGAGCAAGTTGTCGCATTTATGTATGTAATTTGACACATCCTATTTTAACTTCACATAACCTGAATGTATGTACTTCAATATCATATGTAATTTTACATATTCTTTTGTAATTATACAAATCCCACTTTCTATAAGCATGTAATTTCACATGTTTACCTGGAATTTTACAAATCCCACTTTTTTTAAGTATGTAATTTTACATACTTACCTGGAATTTTACAAATGATACTTTCTTGAAATGTGTAATTTCACATATCCGTCTGTAATTCTTCTTGCGAAGATGTATTTTTTGTTCAACTGTAATGTTGAAGTTTATTTTTTCCTTGGTTTTTTGGTCGTTGTTAACAAAAAGTATTTTAAATATTTTGAAGTGGATTTCACTCATTTGACACTGTTTATTATAAATACTATCCTTATCTAAAAAGACTACCTCATAGGACAATATTTGATTTGTCAAAATATTAAAATACTTTTTTATTAACGACCAAAAAACCCAAGTAAAAAATAAACTTAATAACATCATATAACAATATAATAGTCT
>JAWQRP010003354.1:0-13518 GCA_033557875.1 Quadriops clusia | reverse complement strand
CTTTGTAGCTGTATATTATTTTTTCTATTTTTTAAAAACTTACTATTGATTCTATCAATCAAATTAATATCATAACCGTTGTTTCTTGCTATGGCTTTTATTGTTTCTACTACTACAGAATTTAAACAATCTTCAGCTTTAAATTTAAAATGAAAATAGGTATGTAAAATTACAAAACTAAATTTGGATGATTATCTTGATAATGATATAAGGGTAAGATAATTTAGATGTAATGTTTGTCCTTCAGTTTGTCTTTGTTCTTTAAAGTTTGTAATATTAGTTATTTTAATTTACGATTTTATCTAGTTGATGTTGGTTCTCTAATTTTTGCTGTTTATTCCAGCACCTTGAGAAGACTGCTGAATGTAGTCGAAACGTTGTGCAATAAAATCTAAACCAAACACAGGGTGTCTTTAATTTCTATTCATATTTATTTTTTGTTTGTTAAGATGAAATTTTACTTCTTAAAATCAAATAACGTTCCCTTGTATATGAACGAAATATGAACATTGGGGGAGATGTCCAAAGAGCCCTAACCTCATTTACGTGGGAAAAAAGTCTTCTATTCCTTCTAAAAATTAGCAAAACTTAGATAAAACATCTGAAATTATTATGTTTCTTTGTTCTTCATTTGATGTAACTGAAGTACCTATTAGTATCCACAAGTAAAAATTGACTTCTCTGAACCAACGGCACTATTGTTGAAACTACTAATTTATTTGCTCATATAACTCGAAAACATTTGTAGTTATGACAATTATATTTGTTCTGCTAACTATTTATCTAGAAAAAATCTAAATTTGTACCAGATAATGACAAATGTGCTGATATATAAAGTAAGATATAAGATATAAGATATAAATATTGATGGGGGTTCGGATTTTTTTCTAACTTTCCATACCGATTCTACGCCGTAAATAATTACTATCTATGCCCTTTGTTTGGCTTTATCATCACTACTTTTCAAATTACAGGTATATTTAATTTTGACGCATCTACGGTTTTTTTTAAGTATACCAATAATCGAAAAAAATCGCAACCTGTGGCTTATGAAAACTTAATAAATGCTCTAAAAGTCTATTTTATGGATATGAAGTAATTACTTTATTTTAAGTATATTTGCTTGTGTTTTTTTGCATATAATTCAGTTTTTATCCCCGTACCACACTTTTAAAAATTAAATCAAAAATACTAACAATAAGATGGAAATGTCAGTATTCAATGAATAAAGCAAAATAGGTTTACATATCAAGTTATAATAATAAACGAAGAAATTACCTATATTTTTTCAGAAATATTCAGTAATAATACCTTTAGTAACTACACGTCGCTCGGCGATGACCAAATAGTCCTTCCAGGATAATCATATACATATAGTAGATATGAAAGATCGCAACCCTATCCGAACAGAAGGGTATTTTTTCCTCCCTCGGCTCGCATAGGGCTCGTCGTTATTTACATGTACCTCAGTGCGCTACCACTTGAACTTTCACAAAGGATAACTTTTATATTCTCGAGTTGAGTAGTCGCGCGATAACAGATCACTTTGGAGGAAAATGGCTCAGGCACCTTCGCTCCCCGTTCGTTACATATGAGATGCAGTTGAGATACTTCGCTTTATTTGCACTTCCGCTGCTCTCTTTTGACATACTACAGTTTTAAACTTAAATGTTTTATGAAAATAGAATTCGGGACTTCGGGGCGCAAAACGGAGTGCCGAACTGGCGGCGTATGAGGTATGAAAATTTCATTAGTTCAAAATCGCTGTCACGCCACTTCACGTCGAGCTCAAGGCAAAAAGGGCACAGAAATCGCAGCTTGTGCCCTGGCTCTAAAATGACTAATGTCATGCTTTTCCAGTGATTTACGGTGGCGTCCGATGAAAATATAATTACAGTTTCATTTTATTTCTTCTTTATACAAAGCGCCTTAAATCTTAACCGGCAATACTTTTATTTCTTATTCGGACATTTTCAATTTGGTTTCTGTGCGAAAATATTTGCTCAGTACATGAGAAAAGCATGTCATTACAGGTTTGTCAAAGCAAACCAGAACGTAGTCAAATGTAACAAACAAACCAATATCGTAATATTGACCCAATCCTACAAGCCGGTATATGTGCATTACATGCTATTGCCTAAAGACTTATGTACTACTCCTCTATATACGTCGAATTGTTATCGTGTTAGCTGGAATCAATTTGAGGTATGCAGCAGCCGGTGAATTGCACTTGAACCAGAATTTCATTAGCAACAGGACGATATAACTCAATCTGGGTTGTTTATAGATAGATGTTATGTGGTCTTCACTAAGTGTTTATATTGAGGATCGTATCTCCCCAACAGCTTTCCGCGAATACAGGGTGAACTTATTCAGAAGATTCTAGTAATTTATAAATTATACATTTACATTTGGCTTGGTATTCATGTTGTCCTATTTTGAATAACATATTGATAGGTATCACGAGTAGGTTGTTATTAAAGAAGAATGAAGACATGCTAAGTGTTAAGGTATGGTGTGAAGAAATCAATGCAAATTTACCATCGACACTGGAGCTAATATGTCTGTCATTCGCCTTGACATAGCAGTTTCTATCAAAGTGGACACAATACCTAATTCAGGATGTATATTTCTAATGTATACACCTGGTTAGGACGGCAAGAGCACTTGTTCGGCTAGACTTGTTTGTCAACTTAAGGATAGAAATAACCCACTCACTATTGAGGGTTGGACGTTAATTGCTTGCCCTTCGAAAACTAGTATGGCCACCTAGTAATTTCTAAATACAGAGTTTAGTTTCAACAATTGCGTTTAGTGGTGTAACCACACTAACATACTAAACTGTTTAGCGGGCTGAACGCGCCCAATGTATTTCTGCAGAAAAAGGAGATTCAAGGAATTTTGTTGTTATTATAAAAAAGTGAGTACGCAACATTATTTTATACTTTTATTGTTATTTTTATTTATTGTTTAATAACTGTTGTTAAATTGGTAAAATACCTTCAACAAGACCAAAATTTGATATTATATAAATAATTATAACGTATGATAAATTTTTTTTCCAACTATTTTTCACAGCTTACTTATACCAAAATACTGTTTTTCAAAAAATAGAAATGTAAATAATAATGTAGAAATAGAATTTTATACACAGATTATTTGTAACCTATTAGGGTATCATTACGCACGACACGCTCAACAAGTAGGGTGTAATTCGAGACGCTATTAAAAAGGTCTCACCCCTATTAATTGAAAACAGTCCGTTCCCCTCAATCATGCACTATATCGCGTATAAATTCTCGACATAAAGACCCGATAATTGCTCGTCTGGCTGCACCATCGGATTTAATTTCCTAAAAGGGCACTTACTTGCGGCCGCGGCTTTAAACTGTTTTGCCCTCGACGCCCCCGCATTATATACTAATTAACTTTTTTTTCATTAATCATTTTTTATCAATTACCCCGCGCCCGTATTTGGAGTGTTTGACAGTGGCCTAACGAATAATTGATGACCTGTCGATGGCTTCATTCCGGACTTTTAAACTTCATAAAAAAGTAAAATTCCGACCCGGCGAAACTTTCACCCTGAAAAATTTAAAATTGCCGCTCTGGGAAACGTGTCGTAATTAACTAATTGCTCGCTGAAAGTAACTGAAATTTATATCAATTTGATGCGCGATTTCCTACAACATTTTTCGTGCCCTCAGGGGACGACTTTGCAAATTAATTAAAGTTTTCTTTAACCAGTCAACATTTTAATTCGGAACTAAAATATTGTTTATTTTACAAATAAAATTGTATTTATATGATGAATTTGAGGAAATAAAAATTCCTGGTACTTTCTTGACGATTTTTATTGTTCACATGGCGACCGGTTTCGCCATTAATTCCTGCCTTCTTCGGGTCTCTAAAATAATTACAATAGACAGCCAACATTAGGACACAGTTTAAAAATGTTTCTATAAGAATACGTATTTAAGAAGTATAGTAATTAAAGATATATATACACTTACTTGTAGTCAGAAATTACCTCTTGTCATTTTCGTATTTATTTTATAAAATGGTACTTTTATATTTCAATATCTTTCAATGCATGTATGTAAAGTCGGTAATTTTTAGAGGAGTTTTCTTTAAGTGTAAATACATATGACATCTCTAAACGGTAGGTGGCATGCGAGCTATGCAATAGGTACAGTGTCCTGTAATATTAGTTTATTAAGGGGTCTGTAATTTATATCTTCTTGTTCATCGAGGCAATTTAAGTTTTGGTTGTATCTAAGTTTATCGATTTCATAATTTTCAAGCAATTTTAATTTATGTCCCTTTCGGCATTGATGAAGGAGTTTAACAATGTTAAGATCTACTCTGTGTCCATTATGATGTAATTGTTTACCTATGGCTTAGTTATTATATCTTTTTGATGTTCTTTAAATCTTGTTTTCATATTTCGTAATGTCTCTCCTACATAGCTCGCGCCACAATGACAATTAATTATATAAACGCCACTTTTATCTAAAGGGGGGGTCGGATCCTTATAATTTCCTAGATGATTTAGAATGTTATGCTCTGTTTTATAGGCAATGTCAATCTTGTATTTCTGAAATATTGGTTAATTTGTTACTGTTATAGTTGTTGTATGTGAGACTTCTATGAATGGTGTTTTCTTTTTTGTTTTTTTGTGGGTATGTTAGTGCTTCTATTTATCATTGTGTTTAAGGGGTGAGGATTGAAACCGTTATTAATGGCTATTTGTTTTATGATATTCGTTTATTGTATGTAATCTTCTTGTTCTTGGGGTATATTGTTTTGTCTGTGTATTAGAGAATGAAAAGCGGCCTGCTTATGATTGTGGTGATGAAATGAGTTATTGGGAATAATTATGTTTGTGTGTGTATTTTTTCTATATATCTTATATTCTAAATTAGTGGGATTTCTATTGATAGTTATGTCTAAAAAGTTTAATTTATTATTATTTTCATGTTCTATTGTAAACTTAATATTGTTATGCATGTTATTAATGAATTTGTGCAGTGTGTCAACAAAATGTTCGTAGGTGTTTTTATATATTATCAAAATATCGACGACATATCGACCCTAATATTTGATGTTATTAATTAGCCTATGGTTTCCGAAAAGTCTGTCCTCGAAATCGTCCATGAATATGTCAGCCAGTAGATCGGATAAAGAGCAGCCCATTGGTAAGTCCTCGTTCATTGTATAAATATTATCTTGAAATTTAAAAAAATTTTGTTTAAGAACTGCGTTTATAAGTTTTTTTAATTGATCTTTATGAGTATAGTTGAGTTCGGGTTGTATAACTTTGAGTACTGTACATTTCGGGGATTAAAGGGTTGATTATATTAAGTTTTCTGATATTATTGTCGTTATTATATTCGTATGAAACATGGTCTATGGTTTCTTTACAAATTTTGAATGTGTGTCTTAGGAATTCACAGTAGTTTTTTAATGGGGGTTTCTTTATGTTAATAATGTTATTATCTTTAAGGAAATTTGTAGTCTTTTCTGTATAGATCTTTTTACCAGGAATTTTTATTTCCTCAAATTTATCATATCATCTTGACTTGGGGAATTTCACATTTCAAAATTGTATTTATTTAGATAAATTTGTCTAACAATTTATTCACATATAATTTATTTACCCCTAATTTGTTCACAATTAACATTTTTGTATAACTAAAACTATGAAAAAGTTTATTTTGTTAGGGTTTCATGAATATAGAACTGAACGTCACCAGCGCAACCAACAATGAAACTACACCCGTTAAACAAATGATAACGATTATACAGCTCCTTTCGTCATTGTAATCACTCTACAACGCGTAATTGTTCCGGTGATAAACCAAAACGAAACAATAGCGTCCAATTCGAGTGATTCATTGAGTTTTAAAAGTTTGACTCACATTATGTTGCTTAAATCTTAGATTAATTAAAAATCCCATTAATCACAACCTTCAAGATCTCACAGACAAAATAAGTCTTTATTTTAGCGACACAGCGTGTTATTATGCTTGCGAAACGGCAAGGTTAGTTCTTTTGCTGCGATTGTTTGGTTTGATAGTAATTGTTTAGCTTGGTGCTGCAATTTCGCAATGAGGTCGAACGAAATCCCAACAAAGTGCGAACTTGAGCGGCTCGCTTGGTGAAAAATGGATTTTCTAAATACTTAATGTGGAAACGTTATCTTGAGGTCACATGGCAGTCTGAAGGAAAATAATGAGCACAAAGAGGCATCAGCTGAATCGGTAATTTTTTGAGGCAAAGTGTGCGATCGGTTATCAAATTAACGCGAGCAAAACGTGACCTTTGATAGCGGAGGTTGCCGTATTTTCTCCGCTTTTCGATATTGCATTATCCCTTTTAATTTGCATTTTAATTTCGCTAGGTATTCGATTATTCGATAATGTACTCCATTAAATGCATCAAGGCTACCTATACAGACACGCACATTAATTTAATATTGCGTATTTATTTTATATTAAATTAAAGTAAATTAAATTAAAACAAATTGAATAAAAGTAAATTAAATTAAAACAAATTGAATAAAAGTAAATTAAATTAAAACAAATTGAATAAAAGTAAATTAAATTAAAACAAATTAAATAAAAGTAAATGAAATGAAAACAAATTAAATTAAAGTAAATTAAATGAAATCAAATTACAGTGTAATCTCGGTAGTCCGAACTTCGGTACTCCGAACACTCCAGTAATCCGAACTGACGAAACAAAGAAAAATTTCTGTGTAAATTTAAGTAAATTAAATTAAAATAAATTAAATTAAAACAAATTAAATTAAAACAAATTAAATTAAAACAAATTAAATTAAAACAAATTAAATTAAAACAAATTAAATTAAAACAAATAAAATTAATTTCTAAAATTGATTCATTTTGTTGATTTTAGACACTTCGCCCACAGCTGTCGGCCATTTTTCAAAAAAAAATGTTCGCCTTAGGGTGAGTTAATCGCAAGAGGCGCATGAGAAACGCATTAGCACGTGGGTAGGAAAGAAGACGTTTCCAAAAATAAATCGCCTAAATTCGACAACTCCCATACATCAGCAATATTTGAAATTTTTGTCTGTTGTACTTGCGGCGCAATCCCATCGCTACTTCAGCCGTAAATCAAGTAAATAGCTTTAAAACCACCCTTCTTAGTTATTTGAATCTCGCGCAAGAAATCTAAGCGCATAAATCTACGACGCGTCGCTTTGAGTCTTGCTTTGAGTCTCGCGCCTTTTTATTTCAAAGCGGTAATTGCCTGAAATTACACCCGCTTCGTTCAGCTCCCCTTTTCGTATGTTATCTTCTTAATTTTACGATATTTCGCAATAACATAAACTAAGTGAGGACTTGAGTCTCCGGGGATTACGATAATAAATGCGCCGCCGCCTTGCAACAAACAGAATTTTGGAGAATATAAAAGAGATTATAGTAAAGCAATAGAGGGATGTTTCGGGTAGACGCTTATTTTTATCTCCGATACAGTTTGTATTTTTGATCTCCGATACGTTTTGTATTATTGATCCCCGGCGTTGACCCGAGATAAACAGCGCCTAGGGCGAAGAAAAAGCAAAAGCTGGGAATAAAGAAAATAAATATTATCCTCAACAACATAAAAATTCTTTCAGATTAAGTGAATATCCTTTGAAGTAAGTTTGTAGCGTTTGCAGCCTGAAATAACAACGGAGTCTTGGCGTGTTTGAAGCTTGTTATAATAGACATTTAGTAGTTTGTAAATTGCTCCGCGATACTACGAAAAGGCGGTACTGAGACCATTCGGAACACTATAAAAATATGCCGCTTGGAGATTTCCGTCGAACGCGAAATTTCTGGCTTTTGTTGCATATTGCTGAGAAAATATTTCGCTTAATAAGGAAAACCCTTTTAACCCCGATGAAAGGGCGGGCTGTCATATTTTAAATAAGAATACTTTCCGTAATTACGCGAACTAATTTTCTTAAACGTTGTGACGCTAATTGGTCCTAGGATATCTTCTCATTTCGCCTTGGGGCTTCGTTTACAGGTTCCGAACCATCTCGCAGTTTAAATAAATCAAATTAAATCGCATCAAAACGATGAGGGGATGAGAAATTTTTAGAGTCGCTCACTCGCTTCAAGGAAACCTCAATTTGTTACGGTTTACTTTTGCTGTGCCACTCGTGATGAAACTAAGACGAGTACACCACGACAATACGGTTTATACATACGTATTTATACATGCTATTTGTTCATAAGTGAGTTGAAAGAATTAATTGTTTACTGTCGCAACGTTTTTCAGATGTACTTGTATAGATACGCTTTGTTACGCTATGCGTTTACAACGTACGTACTTTTCTATATTAGTTCTTAGTGTTGAATTACTAAGGCACGATGTGTTATTATTAGTTTGAGTCACTATGAATTATTAGTGTAATTAGTATTGGTGACTATGACAGACGACAGAGATGAATAGGTTTTCATTTATGTAACTTAACATTAATGAAACTTTCTTCCGTCTTAGGTACTAGATCTTTGAATATCCTTCAATCAATATGTATATGGTGAAAAACAACTAGTTTTAGTATTTTATACAATGCGTTCAAATTTGTAAACATAAAAAAATCATCGGGAAAATTTAAATCGCGAAGGTTTTCCCATTTTCATTTCGTGAACGCAGCAACAGTTGGGAAATCACGCCTAACTTAAACGCAAAAAATTCTAACTTAAACGCAAAAAATCGTACCTTAAACGCAAAAAAATCGTAACTTAAACGCAAAAAATCGTAACTTGAACGCAAAAAATCGTAACTTAAACGCAAAAAATCGTAACTTGAACGCAAAAAATCGTAACTTAAACGCAAATATCGTAACTTAAACGCAAAAAATATTTATGATAATAGTGAAAGCATTTCCCTGTAAAACAGCAAGAAAAGACCACGTTCGCTGAAAAGTCTTAATTGACCTGAAATACGGTCGAAAATAATTACAAACCTGTAACGTCAATTCCTCCCTCTGTACTCATAGATTATTTAATTTGAATTCGTGTTCTGGCCGATTTCCTCGGACCCTTCTTCCCACTATATTTACAGCGACTATCCTTATCTGGACCGCGCGAGCCGCAAGGGTTAACCCAAATGTGATCAAGTAAAAAAGGGATAGCAACATCGCCGGATTTTGTTGGGATTAATAATTCAAAATCACGAGAAACCCACGCTAGATTGAGTAGTTTTCCGATGTGTCTGGATTAATTGGTAATTCATATCCCAAACGTGCTTTTGCTTTGATCTATCGATTCGCCTCAAAATTACAACAATGATATTTAAACGTCATCATCAAAGAATTCTTACTATATTATCAAATAATTCTTACTTTATCATCAAATAATTCTTACTTTATCATCAAAGAATTCTTACTTTATTATCAAATAATTCTTATTTCATTATCAAATAATTCTTATTTCATTATCAAAAAATTTTTAAAAAAATACAAACTGTCATTACTAAACCACATGCCATATGAAATGAGGACTTTATCAAGACATTAAGAGCAACGCATCATTTGATTCAAACTATTCCCAGTTTATAAATAAATATTAATAGTAACGATGCATATCACTATAATTTCATTGTTTGTTACTTTATAGAGGGCAAATAAGTAATTTTTCCAAAGGTTATCAGTATATTACCAAATGGTTATCTGCGGGAAAACCATAACATGCGCTAGAAAAATATTACTTAAAAATAAAAGAAAACGGCTAATGTTAAATATTTTAAGAACTAAACAGTTAAATTATATTCACAGGTAATATACAGGACATGCACCACAAGGATAGGAACAAAAAAAGAATAAAATGGATAAATCCAGAAGGACTAAACTAGTCAAGAAGAGAGTCTAAAAGTAAGTAAAGTTACCATGGAAACAAATAGGAGAGAAAAGCGTGTTTTTCAACGATTCTGAACATTTTCACGATAGTTTTTAGCACTTCCCGACAAGTTCGTGGAAAGGTTTTTACTGACTAGCTCCTCCAATAACGACTTACTTAGCCATGGAAATTGCAATAGATAAGTTACTTAAACAACTAGTTAGTACTACTTATTAGTTAGTTGTAATTAAGTTATTATGTATTGGTAATGTGTTTTAGCATTTAGTTACCAACTAGTTTATAATACTTTTTATCCCACAATATCCGCGTCCGCGTGATCAATCAATAGTTTGAACAAAATGATATATTGTATTATGTATGTACACTCGGAGAAAAAATAAATGTGCGTTTTTTGTTGGCCGCGCATATCATTGTGCTATTTTAGCCTATATTAGTACACCGCTGTGTTTATAGATCAGACTTTCAGTACTTTCGGTACAAACGATATGCGTGGCCAACAAAAAACGGACATTTAATTTTTCTCCGAGTGTACATATTTACAGTGACTCGAACATATCTTAACACCATTGTAGAAAATATATTTTTTAACGATCAAAAATAAATAAATAATTTTGAAATAAATAAAACTGCATAGATGTTCTGCGTAGACGTTCTGCATAGATGTTCGCATAGATATTATGTATTCAAGTTCTGCATATAACTTCTGTATAGAACATGACCTTAGACCTCTGATGCACCGCTTTGTACTCGCCAATTGCGTATTCACACAAGAGAAAGCAAATCCGCGCAAACTTACTTGGCTTAAGCGTAGTTATTAATTATGAAACGCCAGTTACGTTAGGTACACATATGATTTTATTGTAGTTACGTGTGCTTTTCCAGAATGAGGTCATTATCACGCCGGCTAAACGCTCTTGCCCAAGATGCAGAATGTAAGGTAATGTCAGAAAAAACGCGGCCCATTGTTTGCACTAGGCTTAATTTATGCAACAAATATTTCATGAATCATAATTATCTGAAATTGATTATTTTTGATACATTTATATAGCGCGACATGTGAGAAATCAATCACTCTAATTAGATACCGATTCTGTCGTTAACATTCCTAGAAATCCGTTGTGAAGGTTTTTTTTAGAGGATTATGCATAATTGTTCATCATGATGAACAGGTCAAACTAAAGCACAGATATCTGTGACTACAGATATCTGTGACTACAGACATCTGTGACTAAAGTGTCTTTCTACACGAACATCTCTATAATTGTCACTTTTCCATTGTCGCCCACTTTGTGACAATTTCGCAACGAAGTTTTGCGATAAGACTTCATAGCTAATTTGTCAACCGCCACAGTTGTAATTTGTAAATTGACTGGTCCAATTTGAGAGCAGAAATATCAACCCAAACAGACACCCGCAACCTCAAGGTTAGAGAAGGATGCATTTATCTAGTTAGCTTTCGCAAAACAGAAATGATATAAGGCTGATCATTTCAAAGTACCATTTGGGATAGCCTAGTGTTTGAATCCGCAAAATTTAACATAACGTTGTATTACGTTAAATATTTACTCACTTACTTAATCCTATGCCTTCCTACCTTTCGGTGTAAGGCTTCAATACTTGATTAAATTAACATATTAATTAATGATATTCACATCAAATTTCAATTTAATTAAATACGTATAATATGTACATCAAATTTCATGAAAGTTTGGACGAATTTGGCAGAACTTCCATAGAACTTGATACAAGTTATGTATAATTTGGTGAAAGTCCGTCGAATTCGATAAATCTGGTTGAATTTGCTGAAATTCTGTAGAATTTTTGGAAATTTCGAAGAATTTGGGTAAGTTTCGTAGAATTTGGGTAAATTTCGTAGAATTTGGGTAAATTTCGTAGAATTTGGGTAAATTTAATAGAATTTCGTGGAAATCCGTAGAACTTCGGGAAATTTCTTAGAATTTGGTGAAATTCCGTAGAATTTGGTGAAATTTCGTAGAATTTGGTGAACATTCATAGAATTTGGTGAAAATTCGTAGAATTTGGTGAAAATTCGTAGAATTTGGTGAAAATTCGTAGAGTTTCATGAAATTCCGTAAAATTTGGTGAAATTTCATAAAATTTTGTGAAATTCCGTAGAACTTTAAGAAATTCCGTATAAACGAACGCACAAATTGATTTAATAGAATAGATTTTCGCGTGCAAAATCCTATACGACTAAAAGCGAATTTTGAAGTTCTAACACGTTTTTTGTTCCAGAGCGACGCAAACACCGGAAGAATGATTGCAGTTTGGGAGTGAGGCTCGTGTCAGATGCAATAAAGCAAATTATCCGATCATTTAAACTATCGACAGCTATTATGTACCGACAGTTTTGTCCCCGTCAATTAATTCCCCGGTGGAAGAGAAGAATGACTAGATCTCGGCCCGTTTCCCGAGGCATCCGTGCCAGCGCTGTGTTATCGGGTACAAACAAATCCCTCGGGAAATGAGAAGGTAGCGATTCCTGAAATGCCCTAAAATAATAGGAATTCCATTAACTTCTAATGCTGATTTCACACTGAACAAATAGCTGCGATGTTGCGTTGTGCGACTGCTTAAAGAATGAAGGGGGTTAAGCGTCTTAGCGCAGATTTCCCACTCGCGCTTTCCCAGACTGAGGTTTCCTTTCAGGCTGTCGGGGGTTGAAGGGGGTCAAGAGAGCCAATTTAATTAAATTACTTTCTTTGTTCAGTAAGAAAATATTTTTAGTTATTTATTTCATTAATAATTTTTAGTTATTTATTTCATTAATAATTTTTAGTTATTTATTTCATTAATAATTTTTAGATATTTATTTCATTAATAATTTTTAGTTATTTATTTCATTAATAATGTTTACTTATTTATTTCATTAATAATGTTTACTTATTTATTTCATTAATAATATCCTTGATTTCAAAAATGAAATTACCTCGATTTAACGGACTCTAATTTAATGGATATGGGAAACAACGGGCATAATCTTTATTGAGCAAAAAACAAAACAAATATGTTGTTGGTTGTGTAGTCTTAATTTATATTTTCAAAGTATGAATTTATTGAAAAACGATTAACTTTACTGATTTAGTTCAACAAAAGAAATATATTTAAAGAACAGATTTACTACAGCTAAATAAATATTTCATCGACACTATGCCTTCAAAGACGTAGATCCTTTTAGAATGAACCCATTATTTGTTTAATTATTCGAATATTTCTCTCTATGCAGCCAGATGGCTGAAAGCTTCGCAAAGCTAATAATATTTCGGGCACTTGCCTTGACGAGCTGCCAGTCAAAATTCGTTCCCGTAAAAAATGCGCAACTTATCAAATCCGAGCTTTCGAGTGCCGACTCAGACTAACTATTTCCGGTACTCGGATGAAGATATATGCCGGTGTTCTGTTCTGGTGCATTCGGTCGAGGTTCGGCTTCCATGCGGATCACTAGTGAAGACTGCACAAACTTACGAACACACACACACACGCACGCACACACACACGCACACACACACGCACACACTCACGTACACACGCAGCCACACACGCAGACACACACGCACGCACACGCACACACACACACACACACACACACACACACACACACACACACACACACACA
>JAWQRP010003353.1:0-13520 GCA_033557875.1 Quadriops clusia | reverse complement strand
TAGAATGATGATTATGCAACCCAATATCCTTTCCTGTCGCGCCGACTAAAAAGTGTATAAACACTGACATTAGACATTAGTAATGTGTGTTATTTCAAAGAGGCGCTATGAATTTTGAATTTTTTATAAACATGTTTTATTTGAACACCCTGTATCTATACGTTAATAACC
Organism: Quadriops clusia; assembly: GCA_033557875.1. Taxonomy (NCBI): domain Eukaryota; kingdom Metazoa; phylum Arthropoda; class Insecta; order Coleoptera; family Hydrophilidae; genus Quadriops; species Quadriops clusia. The sequence goes on along the minus strand of JAWQRP010003353.1, from coordinate 13,349 downwards.
GATTTCACTCTTGACAATGAATGAATGGGAATTTAGCTTGCCATGCATTGCATTTTTCTACGTGCATGTGGATTCATGGAGCAGTGCGATTAAACATGTCTATTATAAATAGTCGCCGGGGCTCAATTAAAATCCGGGGCTTGAATTATATCCGGGCCGAGAATGGAATTTGTAAATTAGGGTCCGGGTCATTATTCGAACATTTACTGTAATTTGATATTTTGTATTACTTATGCCGCCTTGTCAACAAGGAAGATGACTCACAAAAACACAAGTTTTTGTGCCTTCTGCATTTATACTCTCTTGGCATATCTGTCATTGTTCAACTAACCAAAAGTGAATAAAATAAATTTTCACTTATGTATGTCATTTACTTTATGTTTACACAGAATTAAAATATAAAATTTACGTTAAATTTATATATACCCTATTTATTTTTATACGGTCAATCTTATGCTTATACTGTGGGGAGGGGGAGCATGTGGTTTGCTTATTTTCTCTTACATAGGGAGGGAGGGGGTTCAAAATGAACAAAATGTACTAACATAATACTTGAATGGCCATATATCTGGGGACACTACCACCGGATTATAGAGAGTCAGATTATTATTGGTACCCAATAAATTGAATTTTATAACGTGCAATATTGAGCTTTCTATTTTGTTCACTATGTAAATTCTCTGTAATGATGAGCTGTACAGCTCGAGAAGAGAATATATTTTTATTTCTATTTTTATCGAATGGATCCCCAAAAATGTGATTTCTCGTATAAAAGCTCATGTGTTTTTTAGTAGTGATTTAAGTTAAATCAAAAGAAATGTATAAAGAGTAAATGTAAAATGACCCTTTCACATAACGTTTTAACTGTTAGTACTTCAACATTCGACACATCATTTTCTTCTACACACTTAATAGTCGTGTTGAATGCAGATATTGCATCTTAACTTTTTTTTGTTTGAAATGTAGTCGATGATTCTGTAAAATCTTTAACTGCTTCATCTTGCATTTCTTCAATGATCTCATCGGTAGTCCTTAATGCAAAATATTTTTCGTCATTCCCTGTGAGCCACGTTTGAATGTCATCATTTGTGGGAGCTTTGGATATTTTTTCCACTGAATTATAAATTTCGAGTAATATGTCTTCCATTAACTAGTCCAAAATTGCCGAATGCGATAATGAATTTGTAAGTTGTGTAGCAGGCCACAGTTTGTTCCACGAGGAAATTATTGTTGCAGACGGCACACGTTAGCATACAGATGCAAGATTAAAAATCACATTTTTTATATTCACTTTCTTCAACGTATCAATGTCTTCAGCAAGGACATTGTAAAATAGAATTTTTTTATAGTTTGTTTTAATTGTTTGGATAATATTTTGGTCCATAGGTTGTAAAACAGGGGTACAGTTAGGAGGCAAGAACAAAACCTCAACATCATCTTTAGTTTTTAATTAATTTTCGTGCGGATGTTCCGGTACATTATCTAAGATAAATAAAGCCTTTTTCGGCAAATAATTTTGTTTCTAAAATGTTTTTACAGATGGTATGAAACTATTAGGAAATCATTCGCTGAAAACTTGTTTAGTAACCAAACTTCTATTTTGATTCATGTATCTTACTGGAAGATTGTTTTTTACATTCTTCAATGCTTTGCCTATTACCAACAACTCTAATTTGTGCGTACTGCTAGCGTTAGCGCAAGGCATAAATATTAATCTATTTTTGAAAATTTTCTACCAGGTGCATTTTCCTCTTGTTTATGAACCAATGATTTATTTGGCAATAATCTCCAAAATATCCTACTTTCACCAGCATTATAAATTTGATTAAGTTCTTCAACTTTTTCTTGAAACCCTTTTATAAATGGTTGTACAGCTGATTCATCACAAGACAACTTTTCACCTGTAATGGTTAAACATCGAATTCCAAAACACTTCTTATATTTAGATAGCCAAACCATCGCTTGCATTACAATTGCCATGCCCTATAATTTTTTCATAAAATAATTTAGCCTTCTCTTTTACAATTTCACCAGAAATTGGAGCATACCTGTTACATTCTTGCAAAAACCATGTATATAGGGTGCCTTCTACTTTTGGGAACTTGCTAGGTTTTAATGTCCATCTCTTATTGGATTCAGCACCGTCACTTTTTAAGAAATTTTGAATTTTATCTTTATTCTTCGCAATGTCGTAAATAGTAGTATGTCCAACGCCATACAAATGAGCTAAATTATTTAATTTTTCACCTTTATTCAATTGCTGTATGATTATTGATGTCTCAGTAAGGCTCACCCCCAGTATTACAAACGACAGTTATCCTTTAGCTAAGTTAGCGAACCAATCAGCTATTAGATATTTTTAAAATAGTGAAAGGTGATTGGTTCGCTAACTTAGCTAAAGGATAACTGTCGTTTGTAATACTGGGGGTCAATGTTTTGTGTTTCCGCTTATTTATCCCCGACATTTTGCCGAACCATAAAAAAAATTATTGCGTATGTATCTATAAAATACGGTGCTGACAGTGACTGACTGACATTAGAACAGAGGTAATAAAAACTGCCCATTCCCGATTAGAGAGCATGTGTATCATTAAAATCGGATTAGCAAACGGCCGGTTTAGCGAGATTGAACTGTATTATGTTTCTAATCATAGGTTGTCACTTTCATGTTTTATGTTTATTAATATGTACTTCATCCTAATTTTTAATTAAATTATAAAACTGTATATATATATTTTCCTAATGATGCCTACATACCCTACATAGTTTAGCAAAAAGTTGAAAAATAATTATTTTAAAAGCCCAAAAGGTGGTTAAATTGGAGGTTCAAAACACCCAATAGCAAAACAAACAAATTGAATGAAGTGAGTCAAGAAAAACTACATATTATATAAGTTTTTATTGTATTATAAGTATGTTGCCTTCGGTTATCGTCACGAAAAAGTTGGCTCAGTTTTCGTTGATTGTCTTGGATTTCGATGGAGACGACGTTAATAATTTTCGAAAACAAATCTCACACATGTTCATAAGTTCTATCATTAATTAAGTAGTCTTATACTACTTATTCAATGGATTTTTTTTTACACAACACAGGCATTTTATTTTCCGTTTCTTTTCAAACCAGTGTTAATTGTTACCATTATCTGCCGCAGTTAAGGTCCTCATCAGTCAGGATTTTTTGGCCAATACGTTCGACCAATCCAAAGTCAAAGGCAAACGCCTACCCACGTACACTGTGCTCGACCAACTCGCTCCAGTTCTTCCGAGTGGTTATTTGACATTTAATTTCATAATGTTTTAAGTTAAGAATTTAATATTATTTTCATTATTAAATTTACTAAATTTCTCTATAAAATGTATTTTTGGTTTGTAATTTGGAGAATTTAGAACGAATTAATTAGATTTATATAGGTTCATATGGGAATAATTGCTTCGGTTTTCGTCAATTTCGGATTTCACCAATTGTGTCAGAACGGATTATCGACGAAAACCGAGGTACCACTGTAAAATAATTTTAATAAACATTTTCATCGATTAAAAAATATCTTATTAAACAATAAATATATTTAATGATTTTATGAATTTTTACATAAAATACAATATTTATATTAAAATTATAGTGATAAACCTTTTCTCATACTTCTATTATTTATATTTTATGGCAAAACTTTTCAGCAATATGCAATTAACCCTTAACGCTCGGAAGGCTTTTCTGCAGAGACATACGCTTATGATATAGTTACGACCATATGGTAAACCTACCGAAACATTAAAGTTCCTTAAATACGAAAAAAATCGGGGATTTTGAATATCTCACTGTGATTGGTCAGATACGTTCAACGATACAAGTTGTACAAATGTCACTGTCACTATACGGAAGGCGACGCCCTACCGTTGCAATTAGGCGATTGCTAAGCATTGCATATGATGGCTCCTCTGTACATAATGGCCCAGTGCGGGCTTTCAGAAAGCATCCCCATTAGGGTTAAGTGATCGCCGAGAAGACTTCGAGGACGTTTTATCCTTTCGCATCAAAGTCGACAAGTGAGCTGTAGATTCCCACATGCACATACACAATGGCTGATGGTTGACAAGTATGTTGATGAACGAACTCTGGACAATATTAGCGAATCGTGGCTCGGTTGTCATATATTGAGCTCGGTCGCAACCGAACCTTGGCTAGCCAATATTCGGTCAAGGTTGGGCCAGTATTGGTAAACTAAGGTTAGGTCAAGCCTGCATGCCATTCTGAGTCCGAAGTTATTATCCCGATATGCAACCAGACTTGAACCAGTATTGCTGTACAATGCTGGGACAGATTTGACAAAGTATTGGCGCAATATCAAATGAACACTATAGCAGACAATTCTAATAAAAAATGTAAAATGATCTGTTCATCCGTGAATGCTTGCAAATTAATTTACAGTAAAAATTATTGAAGTACATCGCATAAACCCCTGCAAATTTGTTAAACAATTTAGCTAAATACTCCTAGATCACACGTGACAGTGACATCCAGTAACAGTTATTTGCTTTTGTCTGAATCGGTGACTAGGCAAATGTTTATCCCCTTCTGGTTATTCTCTATCTTTGCATCGTTTGTATAAGTTATAGCGTTGAGTGTATCTGACCAATCACAGTGAGATATTCAAAATTCCCGCATTTTTCCCGTATCTAAGGAACATCGATGTTTCGCTAGCGTTACCGTATGGTTGTAACTACATGTTCCCACAGCGGGCCTTTCGAGCGTAAGGGTTAATAATACGAAACAAAACTAAAACTCGTGTAAACATGAACCAAATTTATTTAAATTTTTCATTCGATTAGAGGAAAATAAACTTCTAACGATCAGATTTTTAAATAAATATGAAAAGATAAATAAAGTAAATAAGTAAAAAGACTTACATTAGTTTCGCTATCTCTAATTAGGAAGTCACCATCATGTCCATGGTTATTTAGAATACTATCACATTGGTTTCTCGTGATGCTCCCGTAGTACCAAGGTTTCCCTATAAGGTGAGGTCTATCCATGAGGCCGTCTGGCTGCCTCTCTTCCACTCGCTCCTGCCTTCTCTCTTGATAAGGCTGTGTCAGGTATTCCGACAATTCTTGCAGATAATTGCGGGGGACTAATCCTATTTGACCTTGTGCATTTCTGGCTTTGTACCTTTAAGCAAATCCAAATAGGAATTAAACATTTCATGTACATTGCCTTTACAAAAATTATAGGCTGAAATATGTAGAAACAAATTATACAGTAGAACTCCATTTATTTATCCAAACAGATGTTTGCCGGCCCTGATTCATCAATAACTCAATATGACCGCGATTGTGCTTAATGAGGCAATTTATTTATTCGAAATTATGTACATAAATGTATTATTTTCTTTATTCATTTTCTTGACCTTTCTAATATTTTCCATCTTTATCCACATTCCTGGGTATTTCAGGCCTTTCATAAAAACAATTTTTCTATTTGATTTTTATTTATTTTATGGCGATTTGCAGGTTATCTACATCTTCAGGATAAACCACCTACATTCTTTAATACACATTTTACAAACACATACATTTTAAAATTTTGATAATGTAAATAGTAATTTTAAATTACATTTTGTTAAAAAGCAATAAAATGGTGTTAAAGAAAATTTTTTATCAGAACGACTCTTTCTGTAACTATTGCTTTGAAAAATAGTTAATATTTTTTTGGTCAAGCAATTAAAATTACATTGTTTTGTTCTGTTGTTCTCTATAAGATGGATTTGATTCCTGTTGTCATTGTATTCTGCACCATTAAGGTTTTACTGCAAAAACTTGCAAAATTACTTGGTCGATGTGATAATTTTGATAAGGAAATCCTTGTCTACTATTGATCCATTAATACACATTTTAGGTTAGATTTGGAATAAATCGTTAAAATTTCTGATACATTTTATTACTTGATTAAAAATTTTTCAATCATATCTAATCATTTTTCTATGTTATCTAAACATTTTTCTATCCTAAGTAATCATTGTTCTAGATGATGAAATACTTTAACTAAAAATACTTCTTTTCATTTTAAATGGGCAATAAGTTTTGAAATAACTTTCTCTTATTTGGGTCATTCAAATTGTTTGTATTAATCAAAATAAACCAAAAGAAATAATTTACTACCTATGAAAATAAATAAGTTCAAATAAGTGCTTTTTACTCACCACTCAGGATCGCTAGGTGGCCTATCTAATATTTCTAGCCTATCCCCCTTTTCAAAGGACAATTCTTGTTCGTTGGTTGAATTAAATGAATACAGGGCAACAACAATGTCCAGCACGTTTTCTGCCATTGCATAAGTGTGAAGAGTATCATCGGCGTCTCCTTCTTCTTGAGTATAATTCGATGGGAACCAACCTGCCATATTTCCACTTTGACCGCGCCACCAACCTACAAATTAATTTCTTACTAAACTATAAATCTGCTTAAAAATATTTTTTCGTGCATTTGCAAAGTAAAAAAGAAAGAGAATTACAAATAAATCATAAAAGAAACTTACCGTCATTACTCTTTTCCAAAATAAGAATCCTCGATCCTTTCACAAGTGAAAGTTCATCGGGTTGCTGAGCTTGATAGTTATATTTAACTACGGCGATGCCAATTGCTTCCGAAGGATCAGCTGGTAACCTTCGGGCCATACTGGGAGATTCTACGTTCATTGTTCGATTAGGCGAATTGTTTGAAGGTAATGTTTTTGATCCTGAACCCTTTTTTACCTAAAATAGTTAATCATTTATTGGTGATTAATTATTAATCTTTCTTAAACACCTTGCTGATCTTTGATAACTATTTGTTTTTATACACCAGTATTTTTAAAAATAAAACGGGAGTCTTGTATATTCGTCTGCAGATTAAATGCATATGCGATATTCTTATGACCCGATCACTTGCCGAAACGTTTAGAATTTGTAGACTGTATGCATTTAATCTGTAGACGACTGTACAGTGCTAAATACAACTTTACAAAAATGCCTTTTATTCTTATAATGTACAAAAATTTCCATAAACAGTAACAACTCATTAATCCCATCTAATTGAGAACAAGATACGAGGAAAGTTCATTAATATATCTACACCTCAGTATGAAGCGCAAAGCTGAATAAGTTGAGACATGTCTCTGCATGTAGTCCTATGTCCTCATGTATTGCGTACGTAATTACAGTTTAGTCTGTTTATACTTTCAGAGTGAGAACATGGCAAGTGCATCAATGTCTGAGCCTACTAAGAAATTGTTCGATTTGGAGCAAAGTTCGGTGATAAAGTTCCTTACTAAAGAGGTATAGAAGCCTAAAGAGATATTTGAACGAATGGCAAAGGTGTACGAGGTATTTGCACCTTCAGAATACAAAGTTAAATTTTAGAGCAAGCAGTTTAAATGGCAAAGAGAATCCATAGAAGACGACCCTCTCATTGGAAGGCCCATGACAGCAACCACTTCAGAAATGTGCAAAAAATTAGAAGAATTTATTATGGCAGTCAGACGAATGACTGCTTCCAATATTGCTGAAGAAATGGGCATTTCAGCAGGCACAGTGTGAAATATAATTCTCAAACATTTGCAAATGTCAAAAGTCAGTGCAAGATGAGTCCCGAGGTTTCTCACACCATTCCAAAAAGACGCTCGAAGCAAATGTTCTCAAGAGAACTTGGATCTGATTGGCGAGGACCCTGTAACTTTTTTCAACGTTTGGTGACAGTTGATGAAACTTGGGTTTATCACAGAGGTCCCGAGTCAAAAATGGTGTCAATGCAGTAAAAGCACAAGTCGTCGCCCACTCCTAAAAAAAAAGTCGGAAAATCTGTAGGCAAGGTGACGGCTACCGTGTTCTGGGATGAAGAAGGACTATTGCTATTGGAGTTTATGTCACATAAGACTTCTATAACGGGGGAGACCTATGCTAATACTTTGAAACCATTGCGAATGTCCATTACGCAGGAAAGATGAGGAAAACTCGCATCAAACATGTTGCTCCTTCACGACAACGCTCCTGTGCACATGTATGCGAAAGCGCAGACCACTGTCTGTGATTGCGGGTTCTAGCAACTTTATCATCCACCTTACACTCCCGACCTGGCTCCGTCTGATTATTTTCTATTCAGAAATTTAAAAAAATTCTTGCGAGGCAAGTGATGAAGAGGCCAACTTGTGGACGACTGGTTTAACAACCAACTGGAAGTTTTGTCAAAAGGTTCATTGACATTAACCGTTTGGTACAAGCGCTCCGAAATGTTACGCGAGCACACGTGCTATATGGTGAAATCGACAGCACCAGATTAAAACACCCACCAGGTATAAAAAATATTACAAAAAATCGGTGTAAATGTTACGACACTATATCCCCTATTTATAGTTTCCCAAGGCATACCTGCAAGCTAGAAGCTTTTAAAAGAAAAATAAACTTGTTGCAAGCTAAAATATAAAAGTCCGGTCTATTCCACCATTATGCGTGTGCTAAAAGGTTAAAAGACAAGTGGAACAAATGTGTTGAGCTTAATGGAGATTATATTGAAAAATAAAAATACACTTTGTTTAAAATTTTGTTTCATTCTGGCCTAGGTAGATATATTATTGAACACTCCTCGTATGTTCGGATTAAAGGATTTCCCGAATTATGCAGTATAATAACAGAATATAACACCTTTTAAATTATAATTATTAAGGAGCTGTTCAACACTAGTTTCTTCTTCTGATATATTTGAGGCCAGCAAAGATTTCCGATATTTTATTTTAATGTTACATGTTGGCCCATCGATATCAAAAGGCATACAATTTGGAGGTAAAAATAAAGTTTGAATTTGCCTATCCTTTGAATTAAGTTTGAATTTAAAATAAGGTTCTTTTCATTTCGTTCGGAGTACCCGAGACGTAACAATTTTGCATTTAATCTTTAAAGTTAATGTATTATCATTGGCAAAGGAATATGTGTAACTAGACAAGTCACCTTATGGGACAAATGCTTAGCTAAAAAATATTAATAAATTGTTTCGAAATGTAGAGGCACTGCAGTCGAATTCTTGATCTTGGCAACAAATATTACTTCCAGCAACGAAAGTTTGCCACAACAAAATGTAGGCGGCATATATAAAAATACTTACTAAAATTGGTATTAAATTTTGTTGTGCCAAACTTTCATTGCTGGAAGTATTTAATATTCGTTGCTAAGATCATGAATTCGAGTGCAGTGCCTCTACATTTCGAAACGATTTATTAATAGTTTTTAGCTATGCATTTGTTCCATAAGGTGACATGTCTATTACTTACATATAATCCTTTGTCTATGGTACAGTGACACCTGCGTAAGGCGGAACGTCACGGGACCGACATAAAATTCTGCCCTTGACAGATTTTCCTTCACAAACAGGTTTTATTACAATTAAATGTATAATATAACAAATTCGAAAATGTATTAATGAAACTAATAAATGAACAAAAATTTAATGTCAAAATCAACAATTATTCTAATACATACATTGTATAAAAATATGTATATACATATGTAGTACCTAGTGTACGTATTCTAAGTACATTTTTTTAAATAAATATATCCAAGGTTGTCTGTTTCTTAGGTTTACATTTAATTTTATTTATTTCTATATTTAAATCAACCTCTTTTTCATATAATATGTTTTCCCCTTCAATCCAAACAAATAATTTAATTGTTTCGATACACTTTACGACATTTTTTTGTAGGTAATTCTTTGGTTTCATTTACTTCTCTACTCTCAGGATCGCCGTCAATAGTTTTATTTTGGTTACGTCCATTTTTTCTTTTAAACGTAAATTATTTATTGAAATGGTAGTAATAAAATTTCTAGTACCTTCCTGACAAAGTTTTTTTATTTATCACAAGGCTACCGGTTTCGCCACAGTTCTATGGCATCATCAGGCCTTTGTAGTCTAATCACCTCCTATCATGTTCACATTAACTCTGCAAGAAATTTCCATTTTTATCCACTATCTGAGTCTAATTTTATTCTGTACTTTCTTTGTGGTTCAACAATTTCAAATCTTGGACATACACACGACAATACAATTCGGGCTAACAGTTAGCTAACAGCCTTGTGATAAATAAAAAAACTTTGTCAGGAAGGTACTAGAAATTTTATTTCTACCATTTCAATATATAATATCCTGACCTGGGGAACCTTGCACTTAAATTATTTATTTTACTCATTTTGCTACATGCACGTGTTTAGTCTTTGAAGATTCAACAACCACTGCCTAAGTATTGAACGATGGTGTATTAGTTTTCTTACATTTCTTAAAAATACATTCTAAAAACAGGTTTGTTTGGTCTATTACTTGATAGAAGTTTTTTTCAACATCCAACCGAATAATTGCATTTTATATGTTTGCGCGACATTACGCTGTTTTTGCGAGTTTTCATGAATGTGATTTACACATTAAACAAAGTTACATAGTACGCGATCTATCTCCCTCTAACATAGTAGATATACATACATAGTACATACAAAGAGAGAAAAATAACAAAATAGGATCTCTAGTCACGGCTGAGTGCAACGACAAAGTTCGTCGCTTCCGCGCTCCGCAGGTTAAAATATACAGAAGTATATAGGGACGGGACTGAAAAAGTTCTTTCCATTCACGTTTCACAGGTTCCGTCCTGCACAGAGCTATTTACATTAAAAATTAATTGAAGGGACCAACATTATCAAATAATTCCGTCTGCTACAGGATTCCAACGTACGCAAGTTCCACTGTATTATGTTTTCTATTACTCAGCATTTTTAATCTTCAAACCTTTCTTGTTCGAATCTATACAAATATATTGATTCTCGAGCCATTGTTGTTGTTTCTTTATTCTTACAAACAACGTGGGATTTTTTATTTTGATTTTGTTTTACAGTTTGAATATTGTTGGGATTAAAGATACAAAATATCAATTTGACACTGATCAGATTATCCCGTAATTCGAATTAAGGGAGTTCAGATTAGCAAGTCGCTATACTGTAGTTTTTTTAATGTGAATGACGATTTTTTCTTTAATTACAAATTTTAAATTTGAAAAAATAATAACTAACAAAACAGATTAAAAACTTAATCGACAGACAATTGCACTGTCAAAAAAAGTCAAAAACTCTACCATTACTTTTTCGAAGAAAATTAATAAAATTCACAGTGAATAAAGAACTGAAAGTTTAGGTTTTAACTAAAATCAAGAAATCACTAAAATCGGGAAATAACTAAAATCGGGAAATAACTAAAATCAAGGAATCACTAAAATCGGGAAATAACTAAAATCAAAGAATCAATAAAATCAAGAAATCGCTAAAATCAAGGAATCACTAACATCAGGAATTAACTAAAATAAGGAATCTCTAAAATTAAGAAATTACTAAAACCAAAGAATCACCAAAATCATATTACCAAAAAAATAATACATTATAAATACCGAAAGAAAAAGATGAAATCCTCAAAGTGGAATATTGGTGGCATCGTCTTGAGGATAAAGGCGGTGAAAGATCTCAACTCGGCATACAATGTAAGTCATTTTATTTCACCGTATATAATGTTAATCATTTTATTTTGGCATTTATTTACACTCGGAGAAAAATTAAATGTTCGTTTTTTGTTGACCGCGCATATCGTTTTTGTACTGAAGGGTCGTAGTCTGATCCATAAGTACAGCAGGGTACTAATTAAGGCTAAAATAGCACAACCATGTGCGCGGCCAACAGAAAACGGACATTTAATTTTTTTCCGATTGTACATCCTTTTATTTGGGCATATAATGTAAGTTGTTCAGTACATACCTTCTTTTTAATGCTGTCGAAAAGGGAAGGCTTCTCCTTCTTGACGTAGTTGCTAGGAACGTATCCCGACTGGCTCCTCGAGTTCTGCACCCGCCACCAATGCTTAGAGTCGTCGAGCAAAAGGTATCGCTCGTTTTTCCGCAGGTCCAGCTCTTGCGCACCTTGCGGGGCATAATCGTATTTTGCGACCACGTAACACACGTCATCTTGGCCGGTTTTGCCTACAACAAATAGTGGGAACTTCATCTCTATTGTTTTTCTGGTGGATATCACTCTCTTAATGGTAATTAGTATCAGGTTAAACACGACACGAGGAAGTTCCAAGCAGGAAAAAATTAATAGAATAATTAGTTAATTGCTACTTAACATAAATGATTAACATTTGAATAGTTTTTAAAATCCATTAAAATTTATTATTATCTACAATAATAATAATAATAATATCAATAGTATGCTACAGGAATTGAACTCTTTGATTATAAATTTACAGTGCAATTCGGTCGAACTATTTACTTATTTATCTACAGTTGTATTTATCTACAATTTTATTTATCTACTTTTCTGTGAAATAGGCAATGGTCACATTTAATCTCCTGGGAAGAAATTGAATAAACAGATGGGGGTTTTAATCAAGTTAATTTAAGCGTATAAGGTTTTCAATTACATTTAAATGAATTTAAATGAGAGAGGAAGGATAAAAAAGTAGATAAGAATCTGTTTTCCTTTATTACCGCATAAAGTAAAGGAATGAAAGTGTTTTCAATGTTTGTTTACTTCATCACAAGTTATCTACTTACTTATTCATATATGGGAAATTAATTAAATGTATTTTTGTTAGTATACTCACTTTTAAATGATAGCAGGCGCTTTAATTTCATTGTTTATGTACTTAATTTGTTATGGAAGTAAACAACCAAGCGATGGATTGAAACTTGTTTGTCGTTAAACCACATTATTTTTATTTATTTATGTTAAAATTATTATTACTTATTACGCTTTATGATTTGTACGTATTGAAACATTATACACAATTAAACACTATACACATTTAAACCTTATATATATACATTAAATATTATACATTATAATAAATGAATGTCAATGGTGTATGAATGTACAATCGCTATTAGATGTTATCAATAGCAACTTAAGCACTAGATAAAGTTGATTTATCTCATATCACACAAGTTTTTTATGTGATAGTTGTGACTCTTCCTTTATTTGTTCCGAGAAGGCATTTTATGTGTTGTGTTTTTCCCCAAGGTTTTGCTATGTTTTAGTGGAAAGGACCTGGTTGCCAAAAATATAACTAATTAAGTTTAAAATCAACAATTAGTTTGATCAAATTGTACTGTAATGTTTATCTTCTTGACTCGTTGAACAATAAGGAGAATTTATTTTCCTGTTGTGGTTAACTGTGTTGTTATAGTTAACAGTTCTATTAAGTCGTGATAATTTTATGATTCATCAGGTCACAATGAAGTGTGTAATGTATGTGATAAATTCTAAGTAATAATGCATAATTATCGATAATACTTGTG
>JAWQRP010003352.1:0-13521 GCA_033557875.1 Quadriops clusia | reverse complement strand
CCGGTTTCGACTCTACCATGAGTCGAAACCGGTAACGCTTTAAATTAGAAAAATAAAAAGAAATAAGCAAGATAAACCGTCTTTAATTTTTTAATATATATTGTTGTTCTTATTTTGAGAAGACAACTTTCCGCAAATCTAGGCAGAACATTTCATTTCAGAACTTGTGTGATTTACTTGATTTGACCCTCTGTGCCACGAAAATCAATTCAGAAATACATCACCCGTTGGCCTAAGTACATATTAACACCAATTAAGTAATTAATTATTCATTGGCTATTTAAATGTACAAATTGACATTAGGAGTAAACATTTATGTTATAATTTGAATTACAAGAAATTATATCCCTCTTTAAAAATAGCCTGGAGAAAATTAATGGGTAAGATACTTGTCTTATAAGGATATGTAATGATAAATTGCATCAAAATTGTTTCGTTACTTTAGTATAAAAGAATGCAAAATAATTATTAAAAGAAGAAAAAATACATAATAATCTTTTTCAAATATGTTTTAATGCAATCTTTTATTCTTCTATTATACGTTTATTTTATTTCTCATGAGTTTCAATATCTGAAGAAGAATAATATCCCGTTGAAATTCAGGGATTTTGAGGGTCATAAAATGTTGTTTCAGTGTCAAAAAATCAATGTTAACATTTGGATATGTCTTAGACTTTGGTTCGCTAATATCAGGTTTCTTTTATTGGATATAATGTATAATGTAAACAGGTAAATTGAAAATTGAAATTAATGTAATTCTCTAAATGTAAATAGATCTGTTATGTTTTTAATAGTCCGTTTATAAGAAATAACAGAATGATAATAAAAGATAAGGTGTTCAACAGAATGCAAGCTCTAGAAGTAGCACAGTCAGAACTTCTATACCGTGAAAGTAGATGACACTGGATTAAGTAACATTTTACTAATTTTAAATTTTACAAACCAGCTGAGGCATCCAAAACCACAATTGCCCCGTCCAAAACATTCAAAGTTTGCTCAACTTCCATAGTAAAATCTATGTGGCCAGGTGTATCGATAAGGTTGATTTGGTGATCATTCCAAGGGAAAGTAACTGCAGCCGAAGTTATAGTAATACCTCTCTCTCGTTCCTGATCCATGTAATCTGTTACAGTATTGCCGTGATGGACTTCTCCCATATGCTTAATCTTACCCGAATAAAATAACATTCTCTCTGTTGTGGTAGTTTTCCCTAAAAAGAGCTTTTGAGTAGCTTAAAAAGCGAATAACCAGGATTGTTTTGACAAACCAGCATCAATGTGAGCCAATATTCCCAAATTTCTCAACTTCGAAATTGGTGAATCTTTTGGAACTTTTTGTTTTGAGTTATAACGTAAACTTTGTAGCTGTTTGAACGAAACATTCTTCAAAACTTTTTCTAATTTCAAGAGCATTATAGAAATTGAAATGATAACCTCACTTTGTCATGCTGCCGACAGGTTTATGCTACGGGCTAAAATCAGCTGTCCATAATGGGTACAACGTCGTTGGGTACAACGATGAATTTTCATCCCAATACCCAGTGCAACAAATATGTATAACTTAATGAGTTTTTAATCATTGCAAAAATAAATAAAGCAAATCTTCCAAAAACGGATTCGTATTACTTGCATTTAATTTTACTGATATAAGTACTTAAAGAATTTTGATTTTAAATAATCCAATAAGGGAGTATTCCCACACATCGACAGGCAACCGACCAATCAGGGCTCGACAGAGCAAATTAGTATACAAGGCATGTAAGAGAGGACTTGTCCTGACCGTGGTCTGTCGATCCGCTGCACGTGTGTGTGAACAGAGCCTAATCAAGTAAATTACTCAACAGTGAAAATACCCAGATTAATGTCAAGGCCACTAACGTCAAATCTATATTTACAAATTATGTCATGTGCAGTGTTTACAGTGTTTAGCTCTAACCGAGCAAAGTTTTATAGTTTCTAAATAATGAATTGGAAATAAAAACATGGATCATCGTTCACCTCTTGAGAACATTTTTAGCATAATTGGTGCGTTGCCCCAAGGGCATGACAAACCTATAAAACATGCTTTATACAATGCTGTTGCGATATTTCTATTGATTCTTTGTTGTGGGGCTGCGTACGCCCTGTATATGATATTAGAGCCGTTTATAAAGCCTCTAATATGGGCGTTGTTAGTTGGTTCAGTTTTGCATCCGATCAAACATCGATTAGCCCTGAAATTCCGCTCTTGGTTCGAGACTTTAGACGAGAATGGAACCCCAGTTACCTTCGGCATAGTCTTGTTCCCTTTTAACGTTATCAATAATTTATCAGAATTTATAGGAAGTCAACTGTTAGCACGGATAAAAATTATTCTTGCTGTTATAATCACGTTACCTCTTGCTCATGTTGTTTACCATTATACACCGAAGATTATGTGGTGCTTGATTTGGAAATCTATTTTTTTAACTTCTAAAGGTGTGACCTACTTGATCGGCAATATTACTCTAAGTGTTGTAAGTATTCTGGTTTAATTTACTTAGCGCTATTTGTTAATTGTTCCTAGTTTTATGTTAATATTAATTTTATCTTATCGTTCATGTATCTTCTTATTCATTTCCTTAAATGTCTCTTAGTATTACGTAATTGTATACACATATAAGGTCTTTTCCAACAACACGAATTGATAGTTTTAGAATCGTTTAATGTTCTGCACAGGGTCGACCCATGCTAAAATTTTCGTCATCATACGGTAATTCTATACACATGAATGTCTGGTTGCCTATATTTTGATCCTTAGCCGACCCTGTACCTGATTCTTGAACTATCAACTCGTCTTGTTGGAAAGAACCTAAGAGAATCATTCCAATATTGTTTCTTTTATGTTTATAGATGATTCTTATACTAATAATCTATGTATCAGTAATGGTATTGTTTTGGAAGCCTAAAAACAATCCACTGTTTCATTACTTAGCTGTTGGAATTTGGTTTTTACTTAGTTGTTACCTATCTAATCTCAGTGGCTCATTCCAAGTCCCAGTATTCCTATTTCTACTTATTGTGTTCTTCGGAGGGTTCACTTTGGAATTATACAGTGTAAAATTGGAATACCATGAGTCAGGGCATAACATTTCTTGGATGGATATATTGAGATATGGTATTGATGGAACTAAGCCACCTGTTAATAAAGAAGCACCTTCAATCACAAGCATTTTAGATGCAAAGAATGCATCAAGAAACGACTCCAATGCTGACAACCAAACAGTGGGTGTTTTACTTCATTACTAATAGTTTATTAAATGAATAATTGAAAATATTTTGTTTTTAGAATGACCACATTGAGAACGAAAACGCCTCAGGCGATAAATCAAGCAATTTATTGAAATCCACTGATTTGGCCTCTGCTATTCCCGATAAAGAACCTCGTGTATTTAATTTGTTTGAGGGGAATGCAAAGAACGTAGATAAGATACATACCGAGCAAATTAAGAAATCAAAAGTTCCTATAAGTAATGCTGGATTGTTAATAACGGACCGAGGGAAAATTCATGTCATTCAACCCGCAAATGCTACTTCGGAAATATTTTCTTCCGCTTCAAACATCCCTAAAGTTAAAAGGTCTTTATCTCAACCTTACGTTAATCCATCACAATTTAAATCACTTTCAGGTGGGTTGAAATGTTTGAAATAACATAAAAACATGTAAATTTACATATTTGTCATGTCCACTTTTTAGGTTTGTTTAATTTGAAGAAACGGTCCGATTATAGATCTTCTCTATCACACTATAGTGCGATACATCCTGATCACCATGCAAGTTACTATTACATGTATGTTTTGGCCTGGGCTTGTGGTATAATGATTTTTTGGAAACAGATTTGGTTGATACCAATTTTGCCAATCCCTATTTTAATATACATTATCAAACATTTTGGGGATTACCTAGGGTTATGGAATTGGTTACTTACCCAGTGGGTGAAAATTTACAATTGTTGTACGAATTGGATTTTGGAGCGATTTGATGCTCTTGTACCTGTTCCGATTCGAGGAATCTTCAAATTCATAGACAAGCTTGACAAATACATAAAGTTGAATCTAAAAGATAGCATTGACACAATTGCCAGTAGCTTTGTGATTATTGGTCTCATTGTATTTGTGACTTGTGCTTCTATTTTCATACTTGTTCAGGTAGGTGTGCTTTTAGAATTAAAGACATTACTACATTTATGTTTCTCGTTATTAGATGAGGTTGAATTATAAATAATTATTAGCTGTGTAAGTATAAATGGGTTTTGAGTTTCTTGATAGAGAGGAGTGTGTTCATAGTTTAATTTTTATAAAAACAATGTAGGTTTTACTTTAAAACAATAATTTAGAAAATATTGGTTTAGGTTTATGCAGAAACAATCATGTTAGTACAAATGACTAGTAACGTAATAAATCAAACGGTTGTACACAATCCAGAACTGAGGCAGTTGTTACCACCTACCTTTGACGATACTATTGATTCAATTTTGGATAATGCATATCAGTACGGTAGAGAAGGAATTTCCAAAGCGGTAAGCTTCTTTATTCTCATCAACAAGATATTATATCTTGATTCAAATTTATTTTATCAAATTTATCTGTTATTTTTTATGTATTGATTGACATTTACTATAATTCGCGCAGGTCCGAGGAATGATGAGTGAAGTGGATTCAGCAAAATCAGAGAAATTAGAGAAGCAAGTTTTGGAATTGTGGGACAGGATTTATCAGACGTGGATGACTTCCGAAACTACAAATGGTCCCAAAGTCACTACAACAGCTGTGCAAAGTACATGGAATGCATTCCTAGATGACATACAAAAATCACCTGGTAAATACTATTTTTATAATGCGTTTTTATTTTATTCTCATGTATACATATATTTTAGAAATATTTAATCTCAGCGGATTGGCCAACTTTGCAAAGCAGAATTTGGGAACCCTGATGTCTCTTCTAGATTCAATATGGGCCATTGTTAAAGGGAATATAAGCTTAGTAATAGGTTCGTTTAGTGCTTTTGTGTCTGTTCTTTTAGGTGGCGGGACGGCAGTGCTCAACTTTATTTTAAACACGGTAACGTTGC
Organism: Quadriops clusia; assembly: GCA_033557875.1. Taxonomy (NCBI): domain Eukaryota; kingdom Metazoa; phylum Arthropoda; class Insecta; order Coleoptera; family Hydrophilidae; genus Quadriops; species Quadriops clusia. Next base: position 8,432 of record JAWQRP010003352.1, on the reverse strand, counting down.
TTTGCATGAAATTAGTTAATTTTAGTAAAAAAAAACTTGTTTGTCATGTCTAGATTATATTTTTGACAACACTGTTTTACCTGCTGAGTTCAAGTGGAGTCTACTATAAACCAGTTGAAATGATGACAAATTTATCAACGAGCGGTAGTCGCTTTGGTTTGGCCCTAGAAGATGCGGTAAATGGAGTGTTCACGGCTTCTTTTAAGATGGCTGTTTTTTATGGAATGTGGACTTGGTTTATACATAATTTGTTCGGGATGAACATTGTGTATTTGCCATCTGGTAAGTTTTATAATGTATATATTTTTATCCAAGTATATTACAATTTATGTATTAATTATTAACAAAAACGATATTATATAAGTAATAATTTATCATTATATTAAGATAAAAAGTTATGATAGATTATTTATTTTCTTTGGGAAGCACACTAAACACTCTCTATTGGTATAACCTCAAGGGACATTTCACAGATCATTTCGTAATTTGTACATTAACTCTCTTTTTTGCAACCGGCCCATAGTGTTGTAAATATCTCATGTACAGATTTACTGCCATTTATCATTGTTTTTCATATCTGAATTTATGTTAAGTTTCTCAAGAAAACTCATTTGATTACTATGTTATCAACATTTTATGAGTTTTCTATGACTGATATTAATTGATTTTTGCATATTTTTGTTCAATATAAATAATTTGAGTTCTACACATCCGGTGGCTGAAGATGGCCTAAGCACTTGAGAGCAAATCGGTGGGAATATATTTTTGGCTTTACATACAAGGACTTCATTCATTTAATCCATTAATTTTTCCCACCTTGTCTGGGTTTTCATTATTATTAATAGTCATTATTGTAATCACATATGTATATATACAGCGTGTTTCACCTAAAGTGAACCACTGAAATTATGGCGTTATTAGCAAAGATACCTACAATTTTTTAAGGAATTGTGGTTCCCCTAGGTTTTCCGTGTACAACGATACCCATATTATTATGAAAAATCTAAATAAAGTCACTAATTTATGTATTTAATTGAATTCAATGCCAAAGTTTATTTGGTGGACTGCATGTGGCTCTTTATATACTTAGTAGCAGTGTAAGCTAGAGGCGTTTTACTAATTTATGATATCTATTCAGAGGTCGAAACGAGGATATCTGTCGAGCCTCTCATAAATAGATAGATGTTTCAAATTCTGAATAGACCATAAAACCCTTATAATGGGCCGTGAAATGCTCAATAGAAACGAGTTTAAACAAATAGAAAGAAAGAGTTTAAACCCCTCTATTGCTATCAGGTATACAGAGACACGTACAGTCGACCAAACAAACTTTGGTAGTGAATTCAATGAAATGCATAAATTAGTGACTTAATTAAGATTTTTCATCACAATATAGGTATTGTTGTTTGCGGAAAACCCAGGGGAACCACAATTCCTTAAAAAAACCCAATAGTAATGGTGTTTTTTCAAGTGTGATGTGCGCTTGCGCGAAAACTGTACGTCATAGAAAAAAAAGTTATTGGAAAGTTTTGAAGTATTTCATGAACTGAATAGATTCTAAAGAATTTAATTTTTTTAATTTATTAAATAAAGGTGTTACAGTTATTTAAAAAAAAACATTTTGTAAATTACCACTGTGTGCGCATGCGTCAATATTTTGCAACAATCTTTACACCGATGTACGCAGAATGAGCAGTGGAAAAAATAATATTAGAAAAAAAAGTTTCATTTTACAATTTGATATGCGCATGCGCGAAAAGTAGAAGAGTTAGACTAAAATTTTACAGGGATTTTTTAGAGCCCTTTGTGCGCCGAGTAAATCCTTGAGATTTTTATTGTTCTAACTTTATTAATAACAAAGTTATTCAAGGTGAACGTCCTGCGTGAGCCACGCTGTATAAAGTTAAAAATTACGTTGCAAATTAGTTAAATTTAACTTAATTAAGATATTTTTCCTTAACCACAGGTATAATTGACCAATGTTGTTGCTTGGATTTCCTTTAGACATTATGTACTGCTATATTTTTACAACCTACTCTCACAACGATTTGTTATAAACTCCAAATCTCTTCTTTAGACCTAAATTCTGCGAAGTAGTCGGACGTAGGAGATGAAACCAAGCTCATATTTAAGAAGTACTTATGAGAACGCAAAATCGATAACACTTACCGAAAACCTGATAACAGTAAGCAGTACAATTTAGGTTAGCTAGCATTACGATAGCCGGTACTTGCTAAAAGTAATAACCATAAGTTGGTAATAACATTAACTGCGACCACATTAACCGGGGCCCACTGTAGCTAAATAACAAATCATTTAGCACCCGCCTAATAAGTACCTATAGCATCATAAGTTTTAAAGAGACTGCATGCACTTTGTCTAGGTATTTATTAAGGGTCGAGAGGTCATCCATCTCGACGGCAGCGCGGCAGTTATTCATCGGCCGAAGGGGCAGCGTTTGATTTATGAAGGTTCTTTCAGCGGGGCCGAAGCCGAAAGAGGCGGCCAACACCTCGTCCACTTTTAGGGGTATTAATATACCTGTGTTATAGAGTGTGTATGGTGTATTGTGAGCTGTAGCTCGCGCTCGAGCCCGACGAAAGGGAGGCCGTTCGGGCCCCGAACCACAAGTGTCCGCTGATATTAATGACGCGGACTCGTGCACCCTGTCAGCGCCGACCATGATTAATCGACGTACCTAGCAGTGGGCAACACCTTTGCGACCATATGAGATCGTCGGCTGTAATAAATAATACTGGACAACCGTACAGAGGGTGTACAGCGCGTCCGGACCTGACTAAAGCTCTGACAAATTGTCCACTCTTGCAGGTTAAGCCACCCAGATGGTCGTGTGGATATTGGGCTGAGTAATGCCGCACTGTGCGCCGCGCCGATTTGCATATTGCGGTGCATACACGCACATATGTATTTAAAAATTACAAGGGTCACATTTTACACAGATATCCTCCTTCTTCTTCTCAGCCTCAAGGTATACAAATAGGTTAATTTAGACATACAGATTGCCAATATGTTAAATTTAATTACTTAATAGACTGAATAGAAGACACAAACAACATAGTAAGCAACTAAACTTTTCTAGATGAAAATTAATCGTTAGTTTACGTATATTTTTGCTACTACAATATATAAACCTTACTTTTACCAAAACAATATTTTTATAAAAAGACCTCTAACTTGTTCCTATAGGTAATACGAATTATTGTAATTGAACAGAACATCGCCTTTCCAGTTAACTTATGGCGAAATTCTTCGCAAACGCGAGCTCACTAACTTATATAAAATCGCATTACACGTCTATTTTTCAGAGTTAACGTTCATTCCGCTTGGAGTATAAAATTAGGAGTTATTGCCCGACTTGAGCCCTTGCTCTATATCTATAATTTAATATCGAATATAGACAGTAAAACTGACCTGGCGACCGGAGGAAATAAAATCTTGGAAAATCCTCGCCGCAATAACTTTATGATACGTTTATATATCCCCTGACAAATGGGGCGTATGTTAGATCGAAAGTCGCCCTAACCTGCTAAGGGAATGAGCATACAGGGTGGAATAATCTTCAAGTCTGGTAGGTAGTAAACTATGACCAGACATAGGCGAGAAAATCACCAATATAAATCACTAATATAAATCACCAATATAAATCACCAATATAAATCACCAATATAAGAAGTATAATTTCAGAATTCAGGAGTGCAATTTAAATAATTGTAAATGCAATTTAAGTACAGTGAAACCTCGGTTATTAGTTCCCGCGATTCCTGTTTTCCCGCATATATCGTATTTTGTCCAAGGTCCCGAGAAATGCCTCTGCAATAAATGTAATTAAAAACCGCATTTATCGTTTGTCTTATCATGTTTTACCGCATTATTCTTTCAAATGGTCTTGATACTCTTCAGAAGCACATTTTTATTAGAGCCGTTTACTATTCTTTAATATCCGGCCTGACGGGTGTATATACGTACAGACAAGAAAAGTTTTTCCCAAAATATCCAGAAGTTACTCAATAATTTGGAAAATAGATTTTATTGTATTCAAATTCTTAACGAACAAAAATTTTTGGCTTTTTAAACAAACTCTAAATAAATCTGTTTTTTTAATATTTTACATAATAATAATAATTTATGTACAACTCGATTTATATATTTAAGACTTTAAATACAGTTAAAGAAGTGAAGACGTACCAAAAATGTAGGACTTTAAAAAGGACAGTTAAAGGATTATATATCTAAGACTTTGAAGAAAGTTAAAGAATTATATATTTACTTTAAAGAAAGTTAAAGGAGTGAAAACGTAAAAAAAACCTAGGACTTTAAATAAGACAGTTAAAGGAGTGAAGACGTACCAAAAATCCAGGGTTATAAATAAGACTGTTGAAGAAATAAGACAGTTAAAGGATTATATATCTAAGACTTTAAAGACAGTTAAAAAAGTGAAGACGTACCAAAAATCCACGGTTTTAAATAAAACAGTTAAATGATTACATATCTACGACTTCAAAGACAGTTAAATGAGTGAAGACGTACCAAAAATCTAGGGTTTTAAATAAAACAGATAATGGTTGGTTTACACGGGTATAGTAGTGAGTAGAGTAGAGCAGCAAGTAGAGTTCACTGTACTTGCTGCTCTATCAATTTTGAAATTTTTACATTTACACGATGCTAGTAAAAAAGATAGTATAGTACGAGAGAGTCCAGCAGTTTTTGATGGTTGTAGTGTGTATAAAAACAAAAATGAATAAAATAGTAATTAAAAATAAATTAAAAAATTTATTTCGTTTAATTTTAAATCTAGGGCTTTAAATAAGACAGTTGAAGGACTATATATCTAAGACTTTAAAGACAGTTAAAGGAGTGAAGACGTACCAAAGATCTAGGTCTTTAAATGAAACAGTTATAGAAATCAGACAGTTAAAGGATTGTATAACTAAGACTTTAAAAACAGTTAAAGGAATGAAAACGTACCAAAAATCTAGGGCTTTAAATAAGACAGTTAAAGGATTAGATATCAGAGACTTTAAAGACAGTTAAAGGAGTGAAGGAGTACCAAAAATGTATGGTTTTAAATAAGACAATTGAAGGATTATATATCTAAGATTTTAAAGACAGTTAAAGAAATAAGACTGATAAACGAATAAAAACGTACCAAAAATCTAGGGCTTTAAATAAGACAGTTAAAGAATTATATATCTAAGATTTCAAAGACAGTTAAAGAAATAAGACTGTTAAACGAATAAAAACGTACCAAAAATCTAGGGCTTTAAATAAGACAGTTATAGGATTATATATCTAAGATTTTAAAGACAGTTAAAGAAATAAGACTGTTAAACGAATAAAAACGTACCAAAAATCTAGGGCTTTAAATCAGACAGTTAAAGAATTATATATCTAAGATTTTAAAGACAGTTAAAAAAATAAGACTGTTAAACGAATAAAAACGTACCAAAAATCTAGGGCTTTAAATAAGACAGTTAAAGGATTATATATCTAAGATTTTAAAGACAGTTAAAGAAATAAGACTGTTAAACGAATAAAAACGTACCAAAAATCTAGGGCTTTAAATAAGACAGTTAAATGATTATATATCTAAGACTTTAAAGACAGTTAAATGAGTGAAAACGTACCAAAAATGTAGGAATTTAAATAAGACAGCTCAAGGAGTGAAGACGTACCAAAAATCAAAGACTTTAAACAAGACAGTTAAAGGAGCGAAGACTTACCAAAGATCTAGAACTTTAAAGCCACTTAACATTTACCACAATTGCGGCAATATTGAGTTATTGATTAGTTTTTCTGAATTTCTGATTATCCGATTCAGATCTGACAAACATCAATTCGGATAAATGGATTTCTACTGCATTCATATAATATTACAAAAAAATACGTTTTTTAACAGATTTTATTTATTTCTATTTTTTTCATATTAGTCCGCAATGATCGTTATTCTGCAATATCGTTTTTTCCAATCGGTCCCTGCGAAAACGATAAATCGAGGTTTCATTGTAATTGTAAATCCCTTGCTACATATCATTGACTTTATATATATGTAGTATACAATATATATACATATATATATATATATATATATATATATATATATACGAATAATCAATTTTCATATTTAAAATTTTCCTTTTAAACACGAAATCGAAAGAGTGTTCACTCTGTATCCATATATACTCAAAAGCGGGTTATCTGTATACATTATGCCCCAAAACAGGCCATATACTATATGGGTTATTGAATCAGCATTCGACTGGTGATATAGGGAGGTCATATCATAACTCAGGGACGTAGCTGCGACGGGGATATTCGAGACAGTAATAGCCGAGTCTAGTACGTGAACTGGCCGCTGGCTCCTTCGGCCACCCTCATCTCACCGCTACCTTACTTAGGTGATTAGAGCCATCTGTCAAATAAATCGACCGGCGATCAAGCAATATTCCTGACGTCTATCATAAGGAGGGGCCCAAGGGCCATCTATCTTTCCGCATCGCCGTGATGCTTCAATCTTTGGCTAAGGTCGGAATCTGGTAGTAAGTGGAACTGTAAATAAATAGTAGGCAGATCTGTTAGCTCCAGAAGTGATCTATGAATTTTTTTTGGAAAGTTTACATAAAATTTATTTTAAACAATTTTTTATTATCGTGCTTTATTATTATTATTATTATGTTAAGCACAAGAAGTCTTTTAAATAATTCAACCGACAAAAATAAAAACGCAACAATTATTCATGATATCTGCGCCTCGCGCCGCCGTATTTTAATTTTCTACTCGCGGGAAAAATTGTTGAAAGCTGCTGATGGAATACGGCATTAAATATTCAGTTAACGAAACGTTCATTAAATTATGTCAGGGAAGACAGCGCTCCATTTGTCATTTTAAAAAATGAAAAGTTGTATTAGAGGGAAATTTCCTGTTAAGTATGAGTATTATACACTACGTTACCTTCATTTATCTTTTAATATACTTGTCAGGGGGAGAGTTGCCGTTCCATTTTTAAATTGAGGAGGATAAGAGTGACAAGGAGGCAAGTGGGTCGCGCCTTGTAATTAAATGACGCATTGTTTCCCTATTGGGCTCTTAAAATATTTGTTGGGCGAAGGGGTAAATTTGTCAATACGTCACGAAAAAATCCGGTATCTTGACTACGGTTCAGCACTTACATGACCTCACAGTATTATCATGCTACTATCATGATAATTAATAAGTAAAGTCTGAATTGTAACAATTTTAGTGAAATGACATTATACGTATGTATGTTTGTACCTAATCAAGTTTATAAGTATAGCAAGATTAGACTTACGTCGGCAATCAATACACAGCAATCCTGGAAATTCAATAAGCGGACGCATTGTGAGAGTGTGCCTTATAGATAGAAAGGTATTGTATTATGTGGAATTAGTAACATCGGTTTGTGGGGAGTGGAGAGCCCCAAGAATCAAACCAGAGATTAAATATCCAAGTCGGCTGCCGGCGCTGATACAGATAACAGCCCTCCGTCCTTCTTATACTTACTATTAATCCTTACTAACAAAGTTGTTGCTTTGTTGGGTGGGCGATGTTTTGCCGCCGCCACACCAGCGAACGCATTAAATACGGCCCCAATTTGCCGCCCCGTGATTCGGAATCACTGCCTCCGGCGGCGGCGACGGCGGCGGCAGTTAATGTCGACCGTTGGAGGATTGGAAGCCGCCAAATCTATTTCGCCAGGAAGAAGGACCGCAGTTGATCCTGCGGCGTGACGACTCCGCTCTGCCTTATATTCCGAGGTGACACCTGAAAAATAATCGCTATTGACTGCCATTTGCCTCGAAGGTGTTGTTCTCGGGCTGTCTTAAAACGTTTTTTTTAAGAATAACCAAACTACTGTCTTAAATTTCCTTAACACGATTTGATTTTGAATGGTATATTGAAGAAGATATGTACCTACTAAAATTAAAAAATATTTCTAAAAATTCCTTTAAAGAAACGCTTTTATTTAAATAAAAAAATATATTCCATAATAATTTAATAAAGTAGCAGGGTGTAAGACGAAATCAACAAGAATTTAATTTAATATATGAGCAATCTGTATGTCTAGATTAACAGATAATAAGTAGAAAATAACAGGAATACAATAGCTTATTAACCCTTAGAATGATGTACACTTTTTGGCAACACTAATGAAGATGTGGGTCCTCAAAGGACCCCACTTAAAAAAATTGTGCAATTGAAAATAAAAAATAGGTATGTTTTATATATGTATCAACAAACATAATTACCGTTGTAACGTACGTACGTACGTACGTACGTACGTACGTACGTACGTCCGTCCGTCCGTCCGTCGGTAATTTTCCCATTTTAAGGAATATGATTTCTATGGAGAGTGTGTATCGATGGTTGCGCCACTATGAAAAAATCGCATTTTA
>JAWQRP010003351.1:0-13524 GCA_033557875.1 Quadriops clusia | reverse complement strand
TTGCCACATGCGAAATCAGGTATTTCGGTGAATAGGTTTGTCATCTTTATCTGTTTACATTTAAAACGATGCATTAGAAGAGTTCCACCTCAAGGCAGGGTCCTTTGCGGGTGAGATACGTACGTAACGGGGGTACTGTTTACATTTATAAAAATCAGCTGAGCTAGCTGCCACTTAAAGTTCAGTTAACCTATTCGACACATAATTTTCCCAAAATATTTTTCTGCTAAGAACATAAAAAATCCTCAAAATTTCATTTTATCCTGAAAAACATATTGTCAATGCATTTGCAAGCATCCGAGCCAAAACAATTCCAAAGGATGTTAACACCTAGGAACAATGCAATCGATACATTAAACAATGCAAAAAAAGGCTGACTCGGCAATGACCATCAGATTTAAAAACAATCAGTCTGCATAACCATAGATCGAACTACGGCGAGTCTTTGTGTCGCGTTAGCTGTCCGTAAGAAGCAATATTGTTAGACTTTTTAAATCAAAGCAAACGGAATGAGGTTATCGCATTGACACACTTATTCGCGGTCGGTTCTCCAGAAAAATTCTTGCATTTTTTTCGTTATTTACCAAGCTTGAGTTTCTACGCGGTCGATAATTCTGCAAACTAAAACAAATATAATATGCAGAAAATATAAAACCAACTTTGACAGAAGGCTCGACACTTCGCCGGAACTTTTCGGAACGCCCCCGTATTTACAAATGAATAAAATATTACATAATGTGTATGCAATCGATCCCTTGTCATAGGTGCAAACATAGTATTATTGTGGTCTCCTGAATTTATTATGTAATAATATACATTCTTAATTTGATAGAAGGATTAATTTTTCATTTAATACAAGTAGAGGGTGGACTAAATTTGTCTGAAAATTTTGGTCGAGCGGTTAGGCTATAATCGCTTGCAAAGCAAGTTCTCCGTTCAAAATAAAATGTGCGGTTCCTCCTTTGTTGTCAAAACAACCATAAATAACAAATCTGTTAGGTAAGGGCGACTGTGCCGGCTATAGCCACAGGTACAGATGTTGTAAAAAATTCCGAAAATTTGTTTTTTATAATGCACGTAGTACAAAACGGCGCTAAATAAGCATGTACTACATTCGAGATCTTAGGAGCAAATGGTGTCTTACTTTAAAAAAATCGTTAAACCATAAAGCAAATTCTTTTCTTTCTTTGTTTTGTGCGGAAAAGATAAAAGAACCGTCCTTTCATTGTTATACCGCAAAGATCTTCTTATGTTTTGAAAACACCCTGTTATAAATTATAGGTCTCGTGTCAACACTTGTCTTGAATTAGGATTTACTTACGTGATCGAATCACATTTCTTTATAAGCCTACTTACCCGTTTCTATCATATATCACGTGTTTGTTTTTAATTGTATCGTAAAAATGGTCGTTTCTTTGTCGCCTCTTTGAAGTTCAAAGACCGCCGGACCTTTTACGTTACATTTCAATCCGAAAACCTAGTACAGTGGCGGACATTTAATACATATGTACACCGTGCGGCAAACCTTTAGGTATTATTCCTAAAGGCAACGGAGAACTTGTCTTGCAAGCGATTATAGCCTTAGCGCTCAGCCGAAATTTTCAGACAAATTTAGTCCACCCTGCATTAATTTAATTTAAAAGTATTTAATTCAATAGAAGTATTACTTTTTTACCAAGAAAAAAGTCCAAAATTCTGTCTAATAAAACCATTATTTGCCGAAATAGGGCAATATATGAGATATTGCCTAGAAATAATGGTCATTGACTCTTATCTACGAACTATAATAGGATTTAAATAATTAAAAGAAAAATAGAAAAACTACCGTTCAAATCGTGGTAGGTCTGGCAATTGATTCAATTATTTATGAAACGGATACAACCTGAACTGTTATTAGAAGACGGAACCGTAAACTTACACCCATAACAAGTCATACTCGTCGATCAAACCGAGGTCGCATGCATGACAAATAAAATTTTTCTTCGTTGACAATAAAAAGCTCCGCAATTTTAAAATCCGCAGAAGACAAAGCGCTTTGTTTATTCATTAGCACGCATTACGCCTACAACTGCATTATAATTGCGCAAGATAAATTATAAGCATTCGTTAATTAATGCCCTCGAGAGGATTATGAAACTAGGAATTTCATTGTTACGGCTAAAATTGATTTATTGCAATAATCAATAAATCGGTTTCGTTTCTTATCATATCAGTTAGACTGCTGGCGAATATGTCATTTTCACGCGATGCTTGTTTTATCGAGCGATATCGCACCTGACGTCAGAAATTCAGAGCAAGGCATTCTCATTATTTTCCTTAGCATCTTGTGGATTTGTTAAGCTAAATATCTGCAATTCGGGTATACACTCTATCTGTAGTACTCTATCTGTTTCTATTTGATGGACAAAAGACTATAATCGTTAAAATCCTATATTTCAGGTATACAGGAGTGACCTTCAGCGACTGAATAACGTCGAAACAGGGTTTATTGTTCACAGGTTGGGAGCTAGAGGCATTTAATAGATAAATAAACGTGTTGAAAGTGAAAATAAAAAGGTGCGGTCTTTTCCACCAATTGGCGTGTGCTGAAGGGTTAAATTAGACATTCATTACAACACCATTTAGATAAAATTATTAATTATAAGGTCAACTGGGGTAAGTCCGGCGCATTTTTAACAAATTCGAATTTGGCAGTATATGAGAACCAAATAAATAAAAAGTTTAGAAGTTTGACCATTTTTACAGTAACTATGGTGATTTCTTTATGTTTCATGAATTTTTTCTATCAGAATAACTTCCTTAACTGTTATAACTTCATTTTATTTTTATACTGTACCTATGATGCACTGAACCGGGGAAGTGCGCCATGAAGTTCTAAAATAGCTATTTTTATATTTTTTCAATCAAACCAGGCACAGAATGGAGTACAAATATTACAGTAATAAACTAATAAACAGCTGATTATCGGCGCTAAAAGTAGTTCTCGATACTAACGACAAGTTTCGTTGCTATTTATATCTATAAATTGTACCAATGAACAGTTCCTTGGTTTTCAATTTCGAAATACCAGTTCCTTTTGAACAGGTAGAAATTGTCTCGTCCCGTCCTTAACGCACAATACAGATGACTAGTCAATGCCTTTTATGCTACCTACACATTTGCTAACTTTTTCCAAAAGACACCTTTTCTTCATTTCCATTTCGAAAGCAGTAGATATAAGACGTTTTTAGAGATAGTGAAGCCATAAAGTGCAAAACCTTTTGCAAATATCGTGAAGCCGTAGGTTAAAGATATTTTTGAAAATGAGCGACTACGTATCAAGGTAGCTATCAATTATTCTTACATTAATTGCAATACAATAATTATTTATATGTACCACCTGTGATGCGTAAACACGATTATTCAAAAACGACTTGAGCTAGCTCAATGAAATTTGTTATGTAGTTCTTTTTTGTTAAAAAGGAAATGTATCAATTTTTGGATCTTTTTGGATAACCAGGAGTGGCTGTTTAACTGAAACGAAAGTGGAATTCGTTCAACTTGTGCCATTTCACTTCAAGGAATTCGTATAAAATTTTGTACTTATAAGTACAAAATTTATTTATTACAACTTTTAATACAATTTTTTCTCCATTTCAGTTCAACTCTCGAACAATTTTACGATTATGTTGCTAGCTTAGACAACTCTATGTGTTTATTGGGGTATGTAATTCTTGTTTAATAAATCCTATTTTTAAATATAATTAAACAATAAGTTTGATATCTTTTAAAATTGTTCTTTGTTATTCAAATTTCTTATGTAACGTATTCTCTATTTTAGAGTTTCGGAACCTCGTCTGAACTCAGCCGATGTCGCCCCCGTCGCAAACACACAAAACAGGTATTTAATTCTTTTTTAATTAGGTAATTCTGTTCATAGATATAAATGAACAATAAATTGAGTCTTTACTTTATGTTAAGCTTGAACACAAAAATGGTATTGTATCGTTAAAACACCATAAATTTTTCTTACTTAAATAAAGGGCGATTTACTTGGCCAGATCAGACTATTTAATTTCCCTACGCTCAGAGAACGTTTCGCGGCATCTATGGTCTGCTTCTTCAGGGGATGATTACAAGAGAAATACTTATGCTACATACACTAAAACATTCTTCAAAAGAACGCAAATCAGTCAGATAAAAGTGAGGTTAAGATTAAATATATATGACTTACATTTCTGTAGAAAAATATAACAAAATGCTTAAACTAAGAAAAACATGGCCTCAGAAGGGGGTCAAGATTTGACTACATGTTGCGTCGATATGTGAAAATGGTTTAAGATTTAAATGGAAATATAAATTGAAATTAACAAGCCGCGTGGCGACCAGCACGATGTCAAGGCAGCGACAATGGATGTTACGGAAGCAGATGTAGGTAAAATAGGGAATGATAACAGAAGTAGGAGTGGCGGGAATTATAAAAGAAAGTGGTATATATGGCTAAGTTCATCGATGTCACGTCTGTCGTTTACTACATGATTTAAATTTTTATGGATATGGATCATTTCGAGGATGTTGGGGGATTTATCGTTTTTGTCAGTACATAGTATGGTAGAATTCTGGAAGTCGAATGAGTGTTGAAGATCTAGGTCGAGGAGGTGGCGGTTGGATTGCCCTATGTAAGACATCTGACAGTCGACACAATTAATTTTGTAAACGATGTGGGTTCTATTGACAGTAGGTGTGGGAGTTTTTAAGTTCGAAAATAATTTGATTTTATTTGAATTTTTATGTTGATGGGCTATGGTGATGTTGTAGAGCGCATCAATAGCATTCTCGTGCCACGCGGCTTGTTAATTTCAATTTCAATTTATATTTCAATTTATATTTCCATTTAAATCTTAAACCATTTTCACACATCGAGTCAACATGTAGTCAAATCTTCCGGGGCCATGTTTTTCTTAGTTTAAGCATTTTGTTATATTTTTCTACAGAAATGTAAGTCATATATATTTAATCTTAACCTCACTTTTATCTGACTGATTTGCGTTCTTTTGCAGAATGTTTTAGTTCATGTAGCATAAGTATTTCTCTTGTAATCATCCCCTGAAGAAGCGGACCATAGATGCCGTGAAACGCACTCTGAGCGTAGGGAAATTAAATAGTCTAATCTGGCCAAGTAAATCGGCTTTTATTTTACCAACGGATCCATTGCCCAAGAACATTTTACACATCTTTTCATAATGGTCCAAGATCAATCTTCCTCATGGAATTTATAAGAAAAAGCTAAATAATTAGTTTTAAATAATACATTTAGAATGTTTTTGAAGTCATCGTATAAATAATGATCGAATTCACACCGCACAAACCTTTCTTCTACAGTAAAATGTATTTGTCAATTTGACATTGAAGTATGTATAACTCGTGAAAACTGTTGTGTACTTGTGGATAAAAATTTTGTGCGATTATTGTGTAGGAACCCTCACCCACAATCGGCTAGATTAATTTTATTTTAAAAACTCGTTTATTTAACGTCGGTCTATTTCCGCATCAGAGGTCAATCACCGACGTCAGAGATTAGGACCACAACTTCTGGGAATTTAGCCAATAGCAGGATTTCCACCTGGTCATTGTGTTCTTTAACGTGCGCGTGGATTTTACCTACAACACACGGGACCCCCGACTTTACATCGCTCCCGGACAATGAGGCAATCAAACATTTTTTCCTAATCAGAAAAATCATCGCCGTCGGTGGGATTCGAACCTACGACCCCTAGCACTAAAAGCCAGCACCTTAGCAACTAGGCTACCAACGACGACAGATTAAATTTTTAATCTATTTTTATAATACGAAAAGAATATAGTATCATTCCATTTAAAAAAAATGAGTTAGTACCATTTCAATTTTAGCGTTTTTAATCAATATTTTTGAGCCCCTATTTAGTAACAGAAAAGTGAAACGGACTGGATTCGCATCGGGCAAGCTTATCTGATCAATTTAAAACTCCCACCTTTAACCGTTTCTCTGAGAATGAATTTTAAGTAGTGTTTTGACCAAAAATTATCTAAAAAAATTAATATCTCGAAAAATATTGATTTTAGACAGTACAAACCAGGTACCTTTGGAAAGGTCTAAATAAGTAGATTTAAGGAAAAAATTTAAAATGGTGGGATGCCATTTAAGAAAATGGACTTGATTTCCCCTGTGCGCCCCCTAACTATATTTGGAGATATTTTAAGAAGGTACCTATTTTAATATAAAGCACATTCGCAACTTTAAACGATAAAAAATGTTTCAACAACTAATAGTTTGTGATGTCAAGCAAACATTTTTCTCCGTGTAGCGGAAAAATTACCCAAAATGCAGTCACTCCGTCGGTATGGGCTTCGAATGGTTGATAGTTAGGTTAATTAAATGTCATTTGTGTCTGCGTCAAAATCAAGATATTAAACTTAAAATTCGGCGACGCGACACCGACAGCGACGACCTTGAATAGTACAAACTTAGGTTAGGTAAATATGTCATTTGTGAGAGCGTCAAAAATCAAGATGTTAAATACTAGTTGGTATTACTTAGGGTTATCTGATTTTAAAACCATTTCTTTAAATTTCTGTAAATTAAAACGAGTCCGTCCACCAAAGGACGCCAATAATGAAGAGGAGTCGGCAGTAGTGGCAATAGTCTATAAGACAGGTTAATTCCTCATCTTCACAATCTTTAAAAAAATTATTTGTAATTGTATTTTTTTTTAATTGAACCCCATAACATTTTTAATTTACCCCTTTTAATTTTTGTAATGAAACATATTGTTATAGAAACATTTTATTAGGTACAGTTATGTTTAACCTGGTTTTTATTTTTTCATTTCAGAAATGTGTCTACCAAATTAAAGGAAGAATTTGTCTTCCTCGTTCCAAAACCCAGGTAAATAATTTTAGTGAAGACGATTATAGCGATTTCGCCTTAAAATATAATTTGGAGAATGCGTTAAAAATTAGCTAACATTTAGTTGGTGCAGAAATTCGCAGAGTAACTTCTTGCTGAATAAGTCACAACCACCACCTCCGCCACTACTATCATAGTAAAGCAATAATTAACATTTATCTTTTTTCTTTGCAATTTTATTTATTACATGATATATACCTATTTGTTTGTTGATTAAAGAATATATGACATAAGATGAACATTAAAAAATATTTTAGTTTTACAAATTTTTGCGTTATAAGTGCAGAAACTAAAGTAATGGTACTCTGGTATGTTACTCTGATCAAAATTCAAAAATTATTTTAATTTTTTAAAAACAAATAAAATAAAATTATGTAAAAACATTGAATATAGAGTATATAACGAAGGCCAATCCTATTGCCGAGAAATTCCTCTTTTTTTGTCAACGCGAAAGTGGTGGCGCACAGCGGTTATTAGCGAAACTTGATAACGTAAAGTATGGTTGGTATAAACGTTTTACAGATTACCTTTCTGAACAATTCGCAAAACATCTCTTTCTGACAGAACAATCAAAAATTCAGTGTCAGCGATTTTCATATGCAAAATGCACGATGCGTTTGTCAAATTTGACAATTGTTCCAAGAACTAGGTTATGTTGTGTTTTAAATGACCGATATCTTTGCTACTACCCTCTATCATTGAGGTTAATATTACTGTACTAACGACGTTGGACCATAGATGGCAACAGGTGAAAAACGCCATTAAGCTTAAACATAATTTAATAAGGGGATTGGCCTTTTTTATATACTCTATATTCAATGGTAAAATTATAATAAAATTGTATTCTATACGAAAAATTTGCGCATTTCCCCCAGTTTTTAAAACGGATTCAAGGGCCAGATTTACACGTAAACGTGATGTAATCAATCAAAACAATGTTATCGATAAAATATCCGTAATATCGAACAATAAAAAGGCATGAATGAACGGAATAATTCTAATTGATGGGTTAGAGCAGCGCTTGGCCAGTTAACCTAAGCGATAAACGGCTCAGCACACAAAGCAGAACGGCTTATTGTTTAGGAATAAGCGAGTAAGCGAGAAAGCCTAGTTGTGGACAAACGTGGGGCATTTTCATCCAGTTAGCAGTGTATGCAACCCGCCCGACCTCTGTCATTGCTCGTTCAGAGCCAGCGGTGGCATATTATTACCACGGTTAGTTATAATTGAAAGTATCGCCGTGTTCAGCTCTGTTCCTCTGTCGCACTCGCGGCGCAGCATTCCATACAAACCAGATCGGATAAACCGTAGTACAAACAGAGACGGGGAATCACCGCGCTGACACCCGAACACAGTACAACAAATCGCATAAAACGGAGAGAGACAGCGGCCCCAGTGTGGAGGAACGGAGATGCAACACATATCCTAATCCACCCACGGCGAAGGCGCATCGGTAGGGTTGGCTAAATGAGGGGGAAATGTTCGAATTTTGTAATCTGGGTTTATCGCGTGACCTATGGTGAATAAAAAGATAAATGCAGAATTTCTGGCGCTAATTTGTTGTTGTTTTTTTAATTTTAGGAAACCGGGCCGCCGACCGAGAAAATTAAAAGTAACACCAGTGAGGTAAGTTGTCTACCAAGAGATAGTTTTTATCCAATAATTCGAGTTATTGTATAGGTTTTACCCAATGATTTGCCAATACATATTTTGAACAATAGATTGGTGTAGATTATTTTTAGCGTTGTAATAACGTCACTTACACTGCTCATTGACGTCATTTTTAGGCGATGTTTAGTATCATTCGGTATACCAATGGTTGCGTTCACTTGTCGTTTCTAAATGTAGCGGACATGCGCAGTAGATGCATATTCATGAGCAAACATGAAGCGATTCATGTTTGTTGAAGGAATATGCATCTACTGCGCATGTCCGCTACACTTTAGAAACGCAAGTGAACGCAACCAATAAGTCAAAGTTTTCTTACTTATTAATGTATGTATGTGTGTATTATTTATTAAGTTTGGTTGTGAGTAGTAAATAATAATTTTTGTTTCGAAGTTGGAGATATTTTACTACTTGAGAAAAACACATGGTAAGGCTTACTTGATCGTCGGGTAACAATTGAAAATGTGTTAGAATGAAGAAGTTATAGCACCGTTTACCTGATTTGAAATTGCTTAAATTTAATGAAACCAATCGAATAGCGCGAACACAGCCCTAGATTCGAAAGCTTTAGAACGGTGAGTGTGGCAACAGCGCGCTCCATAACCGATATATTTCTCACTGCGACCAGTGGGGAACACGGGTCAACTTCCCCTCATCAGGTTGCCCCACTCCGTTCGCCTGTGTGTACGTGCGGTTGTTCTCCTACGATTTTCGAGGTTCTGAGAGCCGCGACAGACAGTTGCGAAGTGGCGTCAGTGTGTTTAGGTCGCTACGCGAACCGCTCCCGATAGTGTGTCGTGTGTGAGTGTGACGTTATTAGAGCACCAAACTGTTCATCAACACCATCGCCAGGAAAACGAAACAAGGATTACCGTATCAATGTGCGATAATTGAGGAGATTTAGTTCACCTTTATGTTTTCTCACAAATGCTGGGATATACTTCCTATAGGTACTTAATGGTTTATTTTCGTTGCGCGCTCCCGAATGAGGTTAGGTCGATTTTGGGCAGCACGCGAATTTTGGCGAAAAGGGGGCGCCGCCGGCTAAGGCGCCCTCTCTCAAATTGTAAACAAACTGCGATGATTGGAACGGTTGCTTTTATTACATTTTATACATTACATTACATTTCATATATTACATTAAATTTCATATATTACACTAAATTTCATATATTACATTACATTTCATATATTACATTACATTTCATATATTACATTACATTTCATATATTACATTACATTTCATATATTACATTACATTTCATTTATTACATTACTTTTAATATATTACATTATTTCATATATTACAATGCATTTCATTTAATAAAATTAAATTTCTTTAATTATTATAAAATTTAATTTTATAAATTAAAATTAAAGAAATAAATTGAATAGTCCCATTGCCTAGCAATAACCTCCTCGATTTGACGTTAAAAATAATAATAACAATGCTACGTGCTAAACACCAACGCGATAAAGAGTGCACGTTTGGAATAGGTGAAAAAACGCTTAAAGTATCTGCGATAATAACAATAATAATGTATTAGCCAAGAATTCTCGCCGACTTAGATAACACGTGCAAACGCAAAGGTTACCATAAAGCAAAGTGCATGGACACTTCAAACTTATTTCCCAATTCAATAATAAATTAGTGAAGTGATTTAACCTGCTTTTAAGGACATCGCTGGCCTGGCATTTCGCCCAATGGATTAACGTGCTTTAAAACTGTGACCACCAGTGAGAATACCTAAAGAAAATGTGTAAAACTGTGCGAATGGAAACTTTGATAAGGTGCACATCGAGAACAATAACGAGAACGTTTAATTGGATTTTGTACCTACGTACCGCATTGTTTACTATGTAATCTCAATAAACACTATTTTTATGGATCGCTATTAAAAACCTACGTGTGGAAACCAAATTTGTGCAGTGATGCGGTGGGCCTGATTAATTAAAACTGTGACAAAATTTTTGAAAGTACGTACAAAAAAGTAAAAGCAAAAAATTAAAGCAAACACCTGAAACAAAAAACTAAACACAAAATATTAAAACAAACACTTAAAACAAAAAATTAAAACAAACACTTAAAACAAAAAACTAAACACAAAATATTAAAACAAACACTTAAAAAAAAAATTAAAACAAACACTTAAAACAAACACCTAAACAAAAAACCAAACAAAAAAATTAAAACATTAAAACAAGTAAATGTAAACAATAAAAAGGAATAAAAAAAAATAAAAAAATTTCTTAATAAACAATTTTGAATATTAATTTATGTATTAATTAACTGTTTTGAACAATAAAAGTCGGAATTAAAAAACAAAAAATAAGTGTGCCCCAAAGACTGTTTGTTACTCAAGTGAAAATAATTAACAATTGTTAAATTTAAAATCGTGATTACTGGAGACTATGATGTGAAACCTGCGACAGCAAACTTAAACAGGAATCTACATTTCGTGATCTCTGTGGATTATCACCATTGAAATAAAAGTTATAGCAATACGTGAGCAATCTAGATTTAAGATTTTTACATTCGGACAAATATCTCAAAATTGTTACTTATTAACAAAACGTATAATATACAATAAATTATATTGTATCAACTTAAACTATCTTATATCAACTTAAAGTATATTATATCAACTTAATAACTTCAATGATGATTCTTAGTAATTCATCAGACATTCGGAAACATCCCCAAATAATCAAAAAGAGCAATAATGCATAAACAAGCGTGAATCGATCTCATCTGTCAATCAAAGCATTCAAAGCTCCCACCAAATCGAGTAATCGGTGATCATCGACGTAAAATCGCGAGCGCAACCCACACCTCTTGTCGTTAAAGTTCCCGCGGAATTGAAGCACTTTTCATTATAATTCACCCCAATAATGAAAATATGTTCACCGCAACCCCTCCCCCATCTCGTGGCCCGTAGTGGGGGTAGCCGGTCGAACGTGAAGCCAACGTCGGCGCAACGCAGCGGATCAAACCATCGACTTATTAAGTCCATGGATTTTCGAGTAAACAAAGACAGAGCTTTGTTTGAAGTGGTGCATATCTTGCCCGAATAGGTATCAGATCCGTGGGCGTGTTGGAAAGCTCGTTTCGTTTACTTATTACCACAGACTAAATTATTACTAATGACAGAAATAAATTAGAACAATTGGTCGCCTTATCGTTGTTTAACTCGATGCCTGAAGGGCGTAAACAATACACTGACCCACAATGGGTGTTTATGTACTTTATTAGGCATGTGCCTTTTATAAAAAGTGATTCTTTCAATCCCGCGAGAATATTAACCCGCTTTTAACGTAGATTTTAAAAGTACGCTAAAAAATGCTAAAATGTACGCTAAAAAATGCTAAAAAGTACGCTAAAAAATGCTAAAAAGTACGCTAAAAAATGCTAAAAGGTACACTAAAAATACGCTAAAAAAATACTAAAAAGTACGCTAAAAAATTCTACAAAGTACGCTAAAAAAATGCTAAAAAGTACGCTAAAAAAATGCTGAAAAGTACGATAAAAAATGCTAAAAAGTACGCTAAAAAATCCTTAAATAAATGCTAAAAATATACCCAAATAAGTCTCACATCATTAACCACGCGCAAGCACATGCATTAAAATGGTTTATTTATTGTATAGGGAAATTTTTCAGAAACTGTAGTGTAGCATAGTCTGGTTCACCTTCTGCAAACCTTCGCGGGCTTTGTTTACACAGAAGCCAAAGGACGACCATGGTTACTAATTGCCGTCGATTGGAGGGTATATTATTGTTTAAACGTGCTCGGGGCGGAAAGGTCGCGGATTGTTTTAATAATTTATAGTAGTATAGGAAAACCATACGTTTTCTAGAGCGAGCGAAAAAACCGGAATTGAAACAAACACCGTCGACTATCGGATAAAGTACATTTTTCCCGAACGTAATCACATGATATAACGATAATTTATTGATCGACCTCTGTTAGGGCGAGAATTCGGTCACAATGAAATGTATTGTTTTGAATGCACATGACATGCTTCTCGTTCGTTATTAAATTATAATGAATTGATAATTATTGGAAAATATTGATTACGTTTACTTATGTAATTTTTTTTTAAATTGCAAAACATTTTCAATATTTTTCTACAATTTCCTATATTTTTCTACAATTTCCAATATTTTTCTACAATTTCCAATATTTTTCTACAATTTCCAATATTTTTCTACAAATTCCAATATTTTTAAACAAATAACAATAGTTTTATTTATTTTTAAGTTATTATTAAATATTATTATCTTATTATTAGATAGCCCAAACTTCTATAAAACGTTTTTCATTTTTAATCCGAAAAGGAAAATTAATGCAAAAACATTGCAGTTAAACGACCAATGATTATAATCGCCTAAACTCTCATGCATACCATATCTAGACCTAAGGCAGCGATTCTTATTTATTCCCTGACTATTTTCTTTGAATTTAAGGGACTGGTCGCCAGGTGGGCAAGCGGCACAACAGCAATTATCGGTCGTGACAACGGTGTGGGGTGTGACAACCTCGAGCCAGGCCGGGCCCCAATACGGCGGCGGGCCCGTACCTCCAGGTGCAGGGGGCCCCGCAGCCTACGGAAGTAACTTGAAAGCACAATCTCAACAAAGTTTAGGAAGTTATCAAGGAGGCTACAGGCAAAGCGGTCCTGGGTAAGTTTAAATTATAATTTTGATTATAAACTAAAATCTGGTAATTAGTGATGTGACGAAATTCTAAACATTTCAAATTCTAAAAATTTGACTCTCTAAATATTTGACACTCTAATATTTGACACTAAATATTTGACACTCTAAATATTTGACACTCTAAATATTTGACACTCTAAATATTTGACACTCTAAATATTTGACACTCTAAATATTTGACACTCTGAATATTTGACACTCTAAATATTTGAC
>JAWQRP010003350.1:0-13524 GCA_033557875.1 Quadriops clusia | reverse complement strand
CAAGCAGTATTGTGAACATTTTGGCTTTCCTTGTGGTAAGTCGTTGCATTCTGACTGTCAGTTATATAACACAAATTTTAAATTAAGGGACTAAAAGTTTGCCCGTAAAGAGGATTTGCGACAGTCCACTGACTATTTTAACTCTCGCACAACGACATGGGTAACAAATGAAACCGGATTAAAATACCGTTCTCACGTTGTACTCGATGGTTAAAATAATTAACAGACTGTCATTAACTGGCTCTACGAGCAAGATTAATATGTACTGCTTACATAACAAATACTTGCAAGAAGGAATTAAAAAAAAACATGAAGTAATAATACAAATTCATAAATATGAAAATATCCCTATTACTATTATGTTCTTCTGTTCGCTACTATATACGTTACTCCTGCATAAATTTTTAGCGAACATGATGACATGTATATGTCGAAATCATAACATTAAATATATATGTAGGATAAAATGTATATGTGTACATGGTAAAATGTATATGTGTACATGGTAATATGTACACGTGTACATGGTAGTATGTACATGTGTACATGGTCAGGTGTATATGTGCACATGGCATTAAATATATGTGTACGTGGTAATAAATATATGTGTACATGGCTGCCCGTGATTTTTCACGGGCATTAACTAGTAAATTCCTAATTCTAGTTGAAAAGACAGTTTATTTCTCTCAGTGCATATAGTACTTTCCTCCTCTAACCATATATTTCTCTCTTATTTGCAGAATGAGAGATTCTCTAGCAGCAGCTACAAGAAGGACCTCAGGAGGTCCTTCTGGTGCAATAGAGCGCAGGACGATGTCCTGCCTGAAGTTATAAAAGCGGAGCGCCGCGACGCTCCGAACACACCTCCTCGGCAGCGTCGCGACGTCGTTACCTAGCCTCCGGTGAGTTCGAGTTTAAGGCCTACTTTCGTTTTTGCGCGAGTGATTTCTAAACTTTGTGTCGCCTTCTCCTCAAGACAAATTTCAAGCTGAGATTAACCCCTGAGGTCCTCAAGTATTAAACTTCATTTGGACATTCGACCGACAGAGTTAAAGGACTTTCTAAGGTAAGTGCTTTAAATATTAAGTCTTTAGTTAACGGAATTTTTATCGGAAAAGATTTAATAAGACCATCAACAAAACTTCTCCAATTATTCCTATTTTTTGTCTAAGACAATACAATGTGATATTTTATATATGGTTGTTTTGATTTGTAGGAAAGTGTAAACGGAGAAAGATAAGCAAATAAACGACCCGATTTATTTGGCAAATTTTTACTACATTTTTTAGTAAGAACAGCTAGTCTATTTTGTTGTTTAAGAATAACGATCTCTTAATTCTTTTTGCTCTTAACAGACTTTCCTATGCAATATATTGCAAACCTCCAAGGCTTTGTAACTTTTCGCTCGGTAGTCAACCAACATTTCTTCACTTGTTTACCACCCCACTTTACATATTCTTGGGCAGTTTTATTTAA
Source organism: Quadriops clusia (assembly GCA_033557875.1). Lineage (NCBI taxonomy): Eukaryota > Metazoa > Arthropoda > Insecta > Coleoptera > Hydrophilidae > Quadriops > Quadriops clusia. Next base: position 12,048 of record JAWQRP010003350.1, on the reverse strand, counting down.
ATTGTAAGCTGTTTTAATGACCTTAGGTATACCAGGGATGACTTTGCAAAAACTATCATCAAGGTTTTTGCATTTTCGCAATTTTTCCAGCAAATTAATAACCTTTCTCGAGCTGTTTTTTAAATTCGTTTTAATGCGTTCTGATGTACTTGTCACTTTTTTTAATCTATAAGTACAAAAAGATACATAAAATATAAAAGTTAATAAACTATACAAGTTAATAAAATATACAAACTAATAAAATCTACAAATTGATGAAATATACAAATTAATAATAAAAATAAATAAAACAATCTATAAAAAATTAAGAAGAAGTAAAATTACCCATTAGACGCACAAGTAGTAACAAAGGTCTTCAACTTCTCCTTCTCACGTTTGACACTATTAGATGTTAGATTGCCAATTTTGCAACTTTGCAGAACGGTTTTATTCCTTTTATTCAAAATATCATTAAGCTTACTTACAAGCACATTTATCTTATCAATCGCTTTTTTGACGTCCTTTTTAATAATACTCGCCGCTGGTTTTATCAAAATTGGATCCGAGTTCTTCAGCAGATTTTCATGATTTTTCAGGAGTGATTTGGCTAGTATAATCATGTACTCTTTTGAAAAGTCTAACAAGCAAACTTCTGTAACAGTACTAAGGACTAATAAAAAAACAACTTTTGTCAACATTATAACTTTTAATGAAACTATAGTTGAATAAGTTTAAAGAAGCATAACTGCGATAAACGTTTTTCTACAATTTAATGTTATCGTTTTTCCGAAGAGTAACCTGCAATACTATCGTCGGGTCAATGACCGAAAAAATGGATGTTTTCTCGTCATTTATTTTCTTGATAGGGCAACAAACTAACTGTTTCAATGTTATTTACGCAGTAACGTTAACAACAGAAAACTTTACATTTTAAAGACGTATAAGAAGGCTACTGATTTCTATGACCTAGGACAAACTTAAAATAGTTCGGAAAATGGCGATTAGTTGTTTAAGTGCAATTTAAATATTGTTTATTACCGAGCTGCAAATTCGCTTAAAGTTTGCAGTTTATTGTAGCATAAACCATGAAAAATGTGATTTTAGGGCTGAAACCTTCATAGAGCTGCCTTCAGCGATAATCTGAATTTCTGCGTAAATAATGTAAAGCATGACATTCAAACTATTTTATTTCGTCTTCACTACAATAGGTACAGCTTTGACCAACAAAACATAAACAGCGACTTATGTAAAATGTAAAATTATACCTAAATTGGTAAAAGTTTACCTAAAATTTTCTAGTCAATATAAAGAAGATTTCTTTCTCCTACACGCTGGTTTACTTATGGGTGGCCCCCTTTCTGCAGTTCTTGCTAATTTAGTAAAGGAAGACCTTGAAGATTATATTATTCAACAATTACCTTTCACACTACCTTTTTACAAACGTTATGTTGATGACATATGTACAAGTACCACAAAAGAAAACATACCTATTATCCTTGACGCTTTTAATAGCTATGTCATTAACATTAAATTTACTAATGAAATTGAAATCAATAACAATATTAATTTCCTAGATATCACGCTTATAAGAATCAGTAATGTCAAAATACATACAATTTGGTATACCAAGCCGACTTGGTCTGGGAGATACCTTAATTACATATCTTCACAATCCATTTATGTATTATAGTAGTATTTTATTTTTCATTTTTTAAACAAATCAAATATTTCTCTGATGAAGCGGTGATACCGCGAAACGGGTAAGAAATAATGAATTTAATACTTAAATAAAGGGCTATATACCCAAGAATATAATATAAGTAATTATACAAGTCAAAGATTATAAAAATATTTATATCCTCTATTATACTACTATATCACCTCATATAACATATCACCTCGAAAGGACAATAAAAACAAAAAGAAAAAAAAAGAATATTTCAACTGCTTTCAGCATAATTTATTAATACATTTTCAAGCGACAGCGATACCACCTCCAAGTGCTTTTGACGCCGCTCTTGCTGCTTCGTCCAACTTATCGATGCTGGACCTCTCTCCTATTTGTAAGCAACTGATGGGTTTCGTGAAGAGGTCGAGGACACCTTGGGAATCATTGAGCCAACATTTTAGAATATCTTTGGAGATCCTTTCCACTGTCGTTGTAAAGGTTGCGGCGAATTGAAAAACGTCTTCTGAAAGTTTCTGCAGAGAGGTCAGGATCTCTGTGGCCCCACAGGTTAAAATGTTTTCTGAACGGCATTTCTTCAAATGTTCCAAGAAATGTGTTGCTTTCTTCAAAAGACCATTTGCGCGTTCCACTGTCGCTGGGTTAAAAGTTTTGACGGTACTGAAAACATTAAAAACAATAATAATAATTACAAAAGGAATAAATACAAAAGGAATAAATACAAAAAGAATAAATACAAAAGGAATAAATATAAAGGGAAACTCACGCATTATTCAAACAAGTGGTTATTGTATCCCTAAGGCGATTTTGTTCTGACTTAATAACTGCAGGGGTTAGTTCCTGAATACCACACTTTTTCAAAACAGCCTCTTCTGTTTCACTCAAAAGCTTAATAAGTTTAGCTGCAGCTTCGTCCACGTCAGCAGAAGTTTTGTTAGCCGCTTCATAGACTTTTTCAAGAAATGGATCTAAACTCGATGTGGTTAAAATTTTGATTATATCGGAAATTCCGCTGACTACGTCTTCTGCTGCGCTGAGTGGAATATTATTGGCAATAGCGAGAGGATCATAACCCTACAAAGAAATTTGAACCACAATTAAAATAATAACTAAAATTAAAATAATAATTAAAATTAAAATAATAATTAAAATTAAAATAATAACTAAAATGAAAATAATAAATAAAATTGAAATAATAACTAAAATTGAAATAATATCTAAAATTGAAATAATAACTAAAATGAAAATAATAACTAAAATTGAAATAATAACTAAAATTCAAATAATAACTTAATAAAGGAACCATTATAATAAAAATAAAATTGGAGGAAAAATTTACAAACTTGTGAACTGGTGATCGCCACCATAACTAGCACAACTTTTACCAACATTTTAGAGACTTTTAAGAACCTACTTAATTCTAAGGCTTAGAACAAGCTTTAAATAGTTCAGAAAATAGCATTTACTTTATTTAAGTGCAGTTTAAATATTGTTTATCACAGTACTGTAAATTTGCTTAAAGTTGGCAATTTATTGACGCATAAACCGTGAAAAACGTGATTTTTGGGCAATGTGTGCTGAAATCTTTATAGAGCTACTTTCTGCGATTATCCGAATTGCTGCATAAATAATGTCAAGTGATTAAAAAATAATTGTCCTTTCATAAATGAAAGCTTCATATTGGTATGTATCATATTTGCAAGTTAAATAAGTCGCCAAGAAAAAAATCAGGAGAATTTAAGTTTTATGCATATCATTTTTAAGAAAAAGATCTATATTTCCTGGCGAGATTAGCAAAAAAATTTAATTTTTAACCAAAATTAATGTTTTTATATTAGAAAAGAAAAACATGTGTTTTTGCCAAGTTGCACGGTATCTGGCTAAGAGTGGAATCATAAACTACATTAAAAAATATTTGATACCTGTTTCGCCTTTTTGCAGTCTGAGCCTTATTGATGCCATAATAATTAATTGAAAGTGTAGTTTGACTCTATACTATTTCAAATATTCTATACAGTGTGACGTCACGTCATTGGGCATGTGCATAGAGATGATGATAAGAAAGAAACCTGTAATTTACCTTTGGACGCCTTCGGATTAGCATTGCGCATAAGCGCCATCTATAATTGGGGACCTGCATTTAAATATTAGTAGTATTAGTATTAAATAAAAGTATGACGACATAATACATCATTAAAACTTTTAGGCCAAAATTTAAAATATCTGTCCATTAGATTTTGTTTTCCTTATAGAAATATCATTTTGAGGAGTTGTTGAATATAATGTTCTAATTTTCCACATTAAATTTGTTTGATGCAACTTCTCCATTGTTCATATTTTAAACAAAGCCACGGGTTTCAACGAGTTTTTGTGATTAATTTCTCCCAAGGAATTTTGTAGTGAGGTCTAGTCTCTATCAAATCTACCTTACTTCACTTTTTGCGACAAATTTTTCTTTAGTTGTCAAAAACTTAGTTAACATACTGTTGTGGCCATTTCGGCCCTGTTTTGATTTAGTTATATTTTGCGGGAATGTGACGCATTCAGTATCAATCAAGTACTGCTCGACCAAATCTTTATGGCAGACGTCGATACAGCCTGCGCAGACAGAGAAAGTATTCGGAGGGACAGAGATAACCGTCCGCCACCTCTCACAACTCTTTCTAGACAGTAATTCCCTATATGAGCGCGTAGGTTTATATATTATTTATTATAACAACCGTATTATTCATATAATATAAATAACTATATTTTTTTAAAGTAAATATATAAAAATAGAAACTAATAATACTCGGTATGTCTCATAATAATAGTAGCAGATGACGAATTTAATTTGTCCCATAATAGTGCTAGCAAACAAAAATAAATATAAAACGCAACATTTTATTTTTAGATTAAATTAATTTAAAATATTATTTCTAAGTAATTATAATTTTGAATCGATAAGAGGTTACGTTCAGTGTTCGGGTAGATCTAGTTACACAACATAGTAAATGTGGGTTTTATTGCATATTCTAAATCAATGACATTCTAAATGCCGTTTTTATAGGGTTTAAAAAAGTGATTTACCGATATGCCAAAAGACTGAGTAGCATCCTAATAAATATACTTTGCATCTTCAATTTCCCTTGTCTATTATTAACATAACTAATTGCAGCAATACAGCTACATTCTATTCAATAACCAGGTAAGAGACATATCATTCTTTATCTACACATTTACTTAGAGCCGCTTTCACAATCCTTAGGTACACAGAGAGAAAATTTTTATTTGATGTAATAAATAACACTGGTCAACAGTGATTTTGTTGCCCTTGATGTGACAATGGTTCTAGAGTCATTTTATACTGGGAATTATGAAACTATCATTGATTTTGCAAGATTGGCTCTCTCAAAACACCATTTACAATCTACGGTATAACGACTTCTATAAATAGTCCAATAACATCAAATCGAGAGCCAATCTGGTAGAACGATGACTATATTCGGAAAATGTACATATTTTACTATAAAAATCTGCAAAGATAACAAGGACGATAAGATTTTTTCCGTATTTTGTTCAGCTGTGTAATGCAATAACTATCTTTAAATAGTATCCTATAAAATATTTATTATGTACTGCATATTAAGAGAATTAAATAAACTGCAACAAATTGCAACTCCTTTTTACATGCGAATGAAACCTTACTGCATCGCGTTAAAGAACGGCTTTGCGTAACGGAACAAAGCACGATCTATCCGGGCTGGTGATCGGTTGAGAAATGACTCGCTCCGCCCAGAATTAGAGCCCTGCGCAAGAATGGACTCAATTCCGTCTGCCAGGAAGATTCGGTTGAGCAGTACACTTGGTACTATACCTTTGGTTTGGCGACAGTCCAGAGATCATTCAAGCAATTTGATCACAATGATTTAATGATTTGCACAAGATTTGGGGCTATCCGAAAAAGCTTTAGATACCCTAGCATCAAACTTAATAAGAAAGACTTGTTTGAAAAATAAGCAATTAATACCTTTGAAATAATGGTGGCAACTGATTTACTTTTTTAGTTTCTATTCTATGTATATACATATTGTGAATAATAGAAGGGTTAGAAAAAGACATGCTAAAGAACAAAGCAAAACAATTCTGCGGAAGTATAATTGAAGGAATAAACTTGGTCACTTTATAGAAAACTGATGGAATCTTTAACTCTGCAATAATTTTATAGTTACAAAAACTACATTAGCAAATAAAAATAGGGAAATTCAATTGATTTAGGTACCACCTCCATTTTGGAGCTTCAAAAATAAATTGTCAAATATACTATTTGTGCCCAAAAATTTTTAGGTTTGTGAAGTAGAACATCAATGTAGTACACAAATATACATCGACATCAGCACCAACAAAATTAAGTAAGTCGATGCGAAGGCGTTGGCACAAATTGCGAACAAGATAAAAAGCGCTCGTATTTACAAATAATGACATAAAATCGACAACACTATCGTCAGCTCGAGATGTCTGGCTTGCTCCCGGGTAAATAAAATTGTTTTCCCATGTGCGCAAAAAGATCTCGAAAACATTTTTGTTTTTTTGCGAAAAGACGAAAACAATCGATATCAGAGCAAAGCTTTGGACTGACTCACTTTAGCACACAAATGCTAAAAATAAGATGTGCGGATCTAAACGGGGTTCATTGGACCCGATTATCGCGGACTCGACCAGAAAGAAGAGTTTCCATAAATCGCAAATTTTATGGGTCATCACTTTTTTCTTTCTTTTCGACCGGTTTTTTGCTGTTCGCGCCGACCAAGAGCTCGTCCTTTTGGCTTTGCTTGAACTCCAATAATTGACTGTTTGAACTTCAATCCAGTTTGAAATTTAATCCTTCTTGAACCTTAATCCTTTTTGAACTTTAATATTTTTGAACTTTAATCCTTCTTGATCTCCAATCCTTCTTGATCTTCAATCCTGCTTAAATTTCAACGCTGCTTGAACTTCAACCCTGCTTGCTTTCTTCCAAAAGTTCAGAGCTCTGGCGGTTAAAAATCATGGTGATAAGGACGAGAATCCGCTTAAAAAAAAAATCTGGAGATATCGTCCGTTCCCCTATTGTTATTTATCAATTTTATATTTTTTTCTTAACACGTTAGTTAATATATATATATAACGATCACGTATTTACCAATTTAGTCCCGTTATCAATTATTATAGGGGAGGGCATCTACGGGTCAAAAAATACCTTATTGATAACGTTCGGTAAATACATGTGGGTGGGTAAATAAATATTTCACAGTCGGAATTCTTCGAAGTTGAATTCAACGAAATGATTGTTTTTATTTGGACGTTAACCCGGAACCAAACACATTTGAAGTTTTCCCAGATAAGTCGGTTATCTCGATCGTGACACATGTAAATACTTAACGCCGAAAACACTTGCAAAATTAAAAATAGAGACTAACATCAAATTGTTTATTAAGTTTATATAACATGAAGCAACAAAGATAAATTGGGAAGTCAAAACATAAAGTGCGTGCGACCTTCGGCCAAATCCTTGGTCCTATTCAAACATTATGCGAAAACAATCTGGTTAAGGATGCGGAAGTCAGGCTACAACCAAAAAAGCTTCATAGAAAAACAACAAAAATAATGTGGCACGAGCAAACACAATTTGCTAACAGTTCTAATCTAACGGTTGGCCTTCACCAAATGTGAAACAAATTAATTTTATTTATGCACAACTAAGATAAACCCTTATTTTTCAAAGTAGCTCATAGATGAAGCCCATAGTTTACATAATTTGTTACTAACTGCTGCAAGAGTTCGGGATTACCGTAAGCATGATATACATTGTCTGATAAAGTAGATGAATGATGTTCACTGAAAAAATGAGGAAACCGATAAATCCGTCTCGTCTTTTTAAATTCCACGTTCAGAACTTTGGTTCATAGTTCTGCTAGACATAACAGATTAGTTACCGAACATTTCCCAATTTGAACATTAGATAACACCAAATGATTAATACTCCAGACATGACTTAAAATCATGATTACAATTTGTAAATAAATATGTGCATAAGCAACTGAAGAATAAGCAAAAATATCACACCCATATGTGTTAGATTAACACATTAATATCTACTTCAAAGAGTACTCCATTTATTATTAATTGACTAATTAATTTCCTAGTTAATTTCGTTGATAGTAACTCTCCGCAATTTCGCTGATGCAGGGAATTCTAATATCAATCACATATTCCTAATTAGCAATAATTAATAATTAACTTATTTACAAGCAATACTTTTCGTTGATAATAAAACAAAATTCCTCTTAATCGAAACCTCAAAAACACTCGGTACAGACCAAACCTTAAAAAAAATAACACTCGATAACTTTATCGCCTCATTCGTTACTTTTGCCTCTTTGTTGCCGATTATTTTGAGGAATGTTAATTAAACATGCAACTACGTTCCCAGCTTGAAAATTAAAAAAAAATGGCAAAAACCTCCTTATATCACATATGTGCTTATATCAAATTTATGTACATCTGTTTAATACACATTATGTAATTCAAAACGATGGCTACGTTTACTAAACAATAACTATTCCTAATTTATTAATTATATTTATAAATCAATAATACCCAAAGATAATAATCGATTACTTAATTAACAACAAACGCTTCACCAGTCAGCTGATAATTATGCGGTTTTCTGCAGAGCATTTCTAATAGTTCTTGCTGTTTATCTTCGCTTAAGTATGTTTATACAACATTCGTACAATTTGAGAGCACAGCGTCATTTCGTTCCTTCTGACAATAAGTGATAACTGGTTAATGTAAATGTTTTCATTTCAGTAGTTTACACTTATTGAGCTAAATAGCAGAAAAATGCGAAATCAATAACGTTAAAATATGAATTACGTACTCGAGTTATCTACTTGTATATTGTGTTGTAAATGGGGTTATAAACAAATTATTTTTAGATGTGTTGATGATATTTATCCGTTTCTTGCATCAGTTACACGATAGCCTGACATAAAAAGGGTACAAATAAAATAAGACGTTGGACACTACTCCAACTACTTTAAAAACATCCAATCAAATTAGCGCATATTAAGGCTTAGATTGGTTCTTATCGGTGCCATAGTTACCATGAGCTGACTTCATTTGTAGGTATTCCAAATTTTGTATACAAAACGGGAACACTTATTTTGTTGATTAAAATCTACTTGGGTAAATAAAATACATATTTACTTACAATACTATATTATTGTTTTTCCATTGGTGTAAACATTTCATTCATGTATCCAATTCAACAACTTACATCATAGCATCATATAAATTCGGTAAAGCTATCACAAAAAAATTCTGTACATTAACATAATTAATGAAAAAATATGTACAAAGCGGAAGAATAAATATTTATAATATTAAGAAAGCTTTAGCAAAACTGTGTTACAAATAAAACAAATACTGGATGATCATGAAATTAAAATATAAGACTTGTTTAAAAAATTGCCATACAATTCTGCAAAGGAAAGAAGAGGCCTCTTTTTAATGTTTATACAAACAAGGAAGTTCTTATTGTCTATTCTCCGATTATGTAACAGTATTGATATGATCAAATAGATTTGTACCATTTTTTTTGTTATTTTTATATTTTACTGCCAGCTAATACTTGTTCGTACAATAGTACATACATATTTTAAATAACAAATCAAATTGAATGACTAGTAGTGTCGAGGAGAGAACGTTTATATATTGAGATTATGTAACCCTGTTGCGAAAGTAGTTAAGCGTACACAAGGCGTACAGGTATTGCTTTATAAAAAACTTTGTTTCGTAAAATGACTTGCTTCATTAAACATTTGGTTTATTAATCATTACTAACTATTAATAATAATTAATTTGATAATTTACTATGTAATGCCTCATTTTATAAATGCCTCGTTTCATTAATGCCTCATTTCATGAATGCGTTTTTTTATTTTTGCCTCATTTTATTAATGCCTCATTTTATTAATACCTTTTTTGTTAATGTATTTTTTATTAATGCATTTTTTATGAATGCATTTTTTATTAATGCATTTTTTATTAATGCATTTTTTTATTAATGCAAATTTATGTAATGCCATTTGATACTAGTTCCTTGTTTTATGTATGCCTTGCTTTATTAAGGTCCTGTCGTTCTATAACTGTCTTATTTAATAAATGACTTGCTTCATAAATAACTAGTTTATAAAATTTTCAAAACGATTATTTGAACGCCTGTGTTTTAAATAACCTGATGAAACATGGCAAATTAACTATTCGTTGCCTTAAAAGCATTGAACAACCATCGTCTTTCAATATTCGCCCCGATTCCAACGAGCTCTTGCTTGAAAACGGTCGGGAATCTCGTCATAAGTAATTCAATCTCGGAAGGTTTTAGATTATTTTCCAGTTTACTCACGTAAGACCAGATGTAATCTAAACCTGCCCCAAATGGGTGAACATTGAGAAAAGCAGAAATAATCCCTATTAATTTGGCATCTCTTTCATTTAAAGGTTGTTGAACCTGCACAGGGGGTTCGTTTGTGGTGCTATCACTTATGTTTGAGGATTCCGTTAAGTCGTCGGATTCGTCCAGATTGACAATCTCCTTGTCGTTAAGCTTAGATTTGTTCTCTGACTGCGTTTTGAGCTTGGCTTGCAGTTCCTTAACTTTGTTCTCTTCTTCTGATTGTTTCCGTTTGGCCTCCATTAGTTGCTGCTGCATCCCCTGCAACGTTTGCTGGAGGAGTTTGAACTGTTTGTCTTTGTCGTCCAGTTCTTTTTTTAAGTCTACTTTGATTACTTCAACCTAAAATATAATAATATATTATTTGTAATGGTGATTTATGTGTCTTGGGATTAAGCCGTTGTAGAATTGAAACTTCATTGTTGTTAGTTTTTCCCAATGTCACTACGACACTTTTGTAAAATAAAATATGTAAATAGATTAATTCTAGTACATTTCAAATCCATGGCCGAAAGTGAGGTCGTGGTGGAGCGAGCTCCGGAAAGCTTATGTAACTACTGCAAAAAGGCAGTCAAAAATAAGGGTGCTAATTGCCACAATTGCCGCGTGTGCTATCACCAATCCTGTGGTGAGAGAGCGGGACGGTTTGTCGACCGGGAGACATTCCTGTGTCACCAGTGCCTGGGTGTGCAGAATGTGGGAGAGGAGGTGAAACGCCTATCAGTCGAAGAGGATGGCAACTCAAGAGTAATTATGCTTTTGTTGGCAAACCTCTTGATAGAGAAAGAGAATATATAAAGCAAAGGGAGGAAGAATTTAAAACATTGGAACAAAAATTAAACGTTCTACAACAACATATTGAGGATCTAACAAAAAAAACAAGAAAAAACAAATATAAACATTCCAACCAAGAACATAACAAAGGAAAAAGCTCACAATGAAGTGTTCACCTATCAGGAGAACAAAATGCAGGAAATTGTAAATCTACGAAAAGCAGACAACACCTACTCAGAAAAGGTGAAGATGAATCTAGGACAAAACGCACCACAACAACACAAATCCGCGAAAGAGGTGAAAAGCAGAATAGAGACCACGAATGAATCGCCAAAGAGCACTCAGCAGGAGGATGATTTTACTGTTGTTGGGACCAGAAACCGAGCGAACAGAAAGGGAATTCAAGGCGCTGTTCCATTGGATAGAAACAAAACAGGAGGGAAGCTGATCGGAGTGGAGCCAAGGGCCTGGCTGTTTGTCGGAAGGATAAGTGGGAAGGAGACAAGTGAGGAAGATGTGCTAGACTACTTAAGGGAGGAAAATGTTGATGGTGAAATATCATGCAAAAAAATAAATAATACTGATAGGTACAGTAACTTTCAGTTGGGCATCCCTTTCTGTCTGCATGGCAAAATAAACAGTGCAGATTACTGGCGAGAGAATGTAATTGTTCGGCGATCTAACTTTGGAAATGGACCAACGAGACGTAGCGAAGTTGCTTTTTTAGGTGCCCGTCAGCGGAGATTAACGGAGAAACTTAATTAACATTAACATACAGTGCATAAGAAATAAAACAGAACAGCTGGAATTAATTCTACACCATCAACAAAAGACTTATCCCTAATATGCATAACAGAGCACTGGCTACAGAACTATGAAATTGAAGCCGTCAGCTTCGACAACTACACCATCGGTAGCAGTTACTGTAGAACTTTGCGTAAACACGTGAGTGTAATGATCCTCTGCAAACATGAACTAAACTTCAAAGACATAAGCATCTATCTAAACCCAGCCTGCACTGAACGTTTCAGTTCACGTTTCTCCTTTGCAAGTTTAAAGAATCAGAGGATATGTAAACAATTGTTGTAAAATTTACATACCCTTTATGTGCATAGTAAAAACGTAATCAGTG
>JAWQRP010003349.1:0-13524 GCA_033557875.1 Quadriops clusia | reverse complement strand
TTACTAATTCCACCAAGGTTGCATGCGTTTGGGATCCTTGCGCGGTAAACTAAGATCAAAGGCGCCGACACCGAGTTGCGGTACTGGTTATACTGTGGTTTGACACTAAATGTGGTCATTACCAACAACACAAAAGTTCCTAAGCGTTTAAAATTTATTTGTTCATCTTAAGAAATTCTACAAAATTCTTATTAAAAATTATGTGCCCATAGAGATTTTAATAGCCTAAGGTAAATTATTTTGAAAATAAAAAACTTTAAAGTTGTGTTTTTAATTGTTATTTTAGTCAAATAAAACAGAGAATTTTGGCAATTACGAACAACTGTTCATGAAGAAAGATTTGTTATTTTATCTTACAAGATCACATTAATGACCTGGTCTAAAGCTAGAGGTGTGCTATGATTTAATTTGTAGGATACATCGAGTTATTATGATTTTGGATAAGTACCAGAACTGGTTTTTGCTTTATTGAGTGCTTAATTCATAAAAATGCAGAAAATTGTCTAACAATTTACTTAATATTCATTGACTGATCAATTGATGAACTTTACAAAAAATCTTTTCAATAAGAACAATCAGTTCAACAAATAATATTACATTTTAGTACATTTAAACATATATTTAGTTAGCTAGCTTGTACCTATTTTTCTACACAGGCAATAATATTCACAGTATACAGCCTATAAATTGGTTTATTAATGAAAATACATACTAATAACTGACTTAAATAATTACATATTTTAATATATTTATAATACAGAATTATTTAATTTTTGTTTTTCAGAATTAACAACGGATTCCAAATATTCAGACATCATAGGATAAACAGGGTCATAATTGGCAGAATTCTTTTGCCTTATCAAGGTCAGATACTTCTGCAGAGCACCAGCTATTAAATCCAATCTCTCGTGTTCTGCAGGATGTTCGTCCAGCCAACTAGACAGCTTCGGCAAGGACCATCCTGTGTTTTGATGGGGGCTTGCCAACTCCGATCCTGCATATGAGAACATAAGCAACAAGACAGTACTTGGAGGCACAGAGCTTTCACTCGATTGCCCTGCAACCATCTCCGATGGCGATTGTGTGACAAGAGTTGCAACAGATCGCAACAACCTGTAAGGTCGCCCTAAATCGGTCAGGTAAGGGCAAAGGACTTTCAAGGCTTTCTCTAAATGCGTGAAATCGTTTTGTAACCGCATCCGACCTCCTTGAGAAATGGGTCGCAAAATTGACACATGCCTTACAATTAGTTCGATGCAACGGATTACGATATCACCACATTTTGCTGATAAAATGTCCTTATTTTCAAATGGTGATAAATAAGTGTGGTAAACACGGGTTAGGAATTGTGTTAGTTCCCGCATGTAAGGACTGCAAAGTATGTTTCTGGTTGTTGTGGGTTGTAGTTTGGCCCAGTCTGTCTCTAGGTGGATTGTTACCACTATTGTTTCCACCGTTGTATTGATTGACCCTGAAATATTTTTTGTATATTAATAATAATTATAGGTATATTTTAAAATTTATTTTGGGTATTAAGGTCTTGAATGAAGGAAAATATTATAATATTTCCAACGCTTCTAAAAATTATTTAGAATTTTTAATAATCTGTGTCTTAATAAAATACTTACCCACAATTGGTAAAAATATTGCTACAGTGATATTGTCAAGAGCCTGAAGACTTTCCTCAATAATAGTTGTACTGGCTATAGAAAGAGTGCTCTTCATATTTGCACACATCCTGAGAATTTGTGTCTTGAAGTAATACATCGAATTCGCTAACTGAACATTTAACTGCTGTCCTGAATTTGGAGCACCTCCTAAATTGAAATAAATAAATTCTTATATAGATATTGCTATATAACAGTTTGGTAGAAATAAATAAAATTACATATAAATGTAAAAATTGAAAACATACCTATAACTTGTGCAGCATCAGGTCCAGTAGCAAGTTGTTGCTCCGTTTTCATGGCATAAACTTTTATACACTTAGCAACATTTTTAGCCACTTTTTCACAAAGTTGATCTTCAACTAAAGTCATACTTAACTCACTAAAATCACAAAAAAAATTAAACTTGCAAAAACCATTTATGAATATAAAATACCTATACATAAATGTATTACCTGGATATAATTTGCGTTATTGAATCAATTTGCTCATGAGAGGGGGCGCCACCTTCTGCATTAAACATCCCTTGCGTAGGATCAATCAATTTCGTAAGAGAATTTGATAAGTAAGCATTCTCGCTTTGCTCAAAAATTGCTCTCTTAAACCCGAACTTCTCGTAATTCAATTTTTGCACCATATTCTGAAAATTCTGCAACAACTTTGGATATTCCTCGTCGAGCATCTGCTTTATTGCCCCTGGACTATTCGTTACTTCTCCTGCTAAAACTTCCCCGAGTTTATTCCAATAATTCTCCGCTAAATCCCTATCCATGTTGTGAGAATGAATTGAATCCAGAGTCATCTGTAAGAACTTTATCTGCTTACATTGCTGGTAGATTTCTTCCGAAAACGCTTTCTCCAAATCAGTCCAAACTCTAGTCCGAAATCCTTGCGACGAAGTCAAATTAACTCGCCCAGGACCTTGCTTTGACCTCCCATGAACTCCTCCACTTCCACTTCCTGTAATATCCAATGCCGATTTCAAGCTTTCACGACATTCTCCCAAGGAAACATCAATCATGCTCTGCAAAGTATTTTTCACCACTCCAAGATTTGTGAAAATCTGTAGGGCAGTACTAGTCTGAGAAACGTTCTCATTAATAATTCCTTGGTTTAACGAGCCCGTAGCTAACTTAACCACTTTTTGCTGCTGCCCTCTAATATTCCTCAATTCCACCGTTACGGCATCGATATCCGTTAAATCCGGATCGGCAGCGAGCTGTTCTAATTCTTGCAGAATCGTAGCTTTCAAAACTGGATCACTTGTATTCCCCAACCTCCTGCTTAACTGCTGAATGCGATTTACTTGCCGTAAAATATGGCTAGCGAGGTGAAGGCGAGCTAGCACTTTTGTGTGGCTCTCTAATGCATTGTAAGGTCCTGAAATTTGTGCCTTTAGTCTTTCTACATTAGCAAATAGACTTTGCACATGAGTGTTCATAGTGCCAAGCACTCCCTCTAGCCTTGTTGCATGATTGGCTTGAAGCAGAAGATCATCATGTCTCTCTAGTACTTGTTTTTGTAATTCTTTGTTTAGTAGTTCTATGCCTTCGCCTAATTTTTTCACTTGATCTGTGATCGTCATCGATTGGGATAAAGTGCTTTTTGCTGTGGTGTTGATGAAGTGTTTGTAAAAGTCTGGAATGGAAATAGAAAGTTAATTATATTGTAATTATATTGTTGAAAACTGAAAAAGAAAGTTTAAAGACTCTCTCTCGTATAGCTTTATGACATAGGAAATGTAGTAAGACACCTTTAATATTGTTAAGTAAAATACAAACTTATATGTGATATGATTTAAGCATGTTCGCTATTCTGCCAGAATTTAATTGATTTAATTTTCAGTTTTCTAAAATAATCGAAACACGTATGCAAGAAGAGATTTCCACTAAAGAGTTAAACCAAGAAACCTTCTTTTACTGTCAGGACTTATTCCCAAGAAAAATAAATCTCATTTATGTATTATTGTATGAATAGTTCTCTTTTAATGGCTGTTTTATTTCTTTATAAATACAGTGAAACTGGCGAGTGGCAGAATCTCAATAACACAAAATCCTGAGGTAGACAGAATTATTAGAAAATATTGGTCCTATAATTTCTATTTGAGAATTTTAAACATATCTGTCTACGGCGGTAAACCTGTTTGGTTTTATTGCATGCACACATTGTGTTAAAGCTTTAAGTGCTATCGTTTGATTTTAGATGTTAATTTCATAGATTTATTTTTAGCGCTTTTTTTGTTAAACTATCTGTGTTTTGGTTGATGCATTTTTAGTACTGATTCCTCAACAACTACTTTTAAGACTATTTGAATGTTATTAGACTATTGTTACAATAAGAGTTATATTTTCATTGAAATTTTAGGTTGTAAGTCCTCGTTAAAACTAACTTTTAAAAGATTATTGAAGGTGATACAATAAAAAATTTTCCACTGATCTTTTGAAAGCTAGTTACAACCCAACATCTAAAGGAAGTAATGCCTCTTACTAATAGTATTAACTTGATTAATACGAATGGCAGTAGATATGCAACATAAATTACGAATCTACAAATTGTAAGAAATAAATTATGGCTAAATTACATATGAGAATCCAAATAAACTTACCGTCACTTTCTATATCCAATACAACATTAATATCCATTTTAGTAGACGATTAAACTGCATTTGCAATAGAAATAACTTAAAAAAATATTTTTAAAACACTGACACGTCAAAACACGTAAAATTCAAGTTTTTAGGTTATCTTTCCATCAAAACCATGTCATTTTTAGGTTAATCAAACGTCAAAATTTGATTTTTAGGTTATACAATAAAAAATACACAACATAGAAAGACGGATAAAAACTAATTAAAGGTGAGCTTTTAGAAATTTTAAATGTTTGACAATATTAATGAGTAAAAGTTATTAATAATTAAATAATATCGACGAGTAAATAATAATTAAAAACTAAATAGACAATTTTGGTTCACCCCAATATTCTTTCAGATGTCCAAGCTAATATGTCCATCACTATCGTTTCTACAAAGAAATTTAAGTTCCAATTTCGCAAACATTAATTTAGGTATAAACCTAATAAAATCATCTTCAGCAACATCTCAATATAATATTTGCAAATTCAGCCAAAATTCATCCACGATCATCTCCAATACACCGGAATCCACAAGTCAAACAATCGGGAACAGAATAAACAAGAAAACACTATCCAAACTAGAGGAACTCTTCAAAATCCGAACATTTGCCGCTCTGGACCTAATGGAAAATCACAAGAAGCTCCAACAGCTTCCCTGCAAAACTCTAAACGCAAATTTTGAAATTTGCAAGAAATTTGAAGTGACCAACTCTGCTATAATGACACACGCGGACATCCTTGCCATTGAGGATTTGGAGCTTAAGCTAGAGTTGCTAAAACAGCTTCCTTTTAAGCTGCAACAAACTTTGGCACTAACGAACCTACGGCAGAAACAATTAGAAAGATTCATCGCTAAGATTGAAGCTGAATCTGTGAAGCACCCTGGAGGCCGAATTAAATACTTTAGCGATCTTTTCAACACTACAATAGAGTTTATTTGCAAAGCTTTAGTCAAAAAACCCTTTTTACAAAGTAAAGACTGGGAAATAGTCAAGATTGATGTGGACTTGCTTCTTCGCTATGGCATTGGGTTAGAAGAAATAAGACGGGATCTCTGGGTTCTGCGGTACAGCACAGAACATTTGCAAGAACGCCTAAACTTCGCCAAAGAAAACAACGTAGAGCAGATCAAAACGTGGATGATGCGGGCAACACCGGAAATTTTCGAAACTTATCTCAAGCGCAGATCCGACAACAAATCGGTTTTGGGGAACAGTTCCTTAATAGAGTATTTATCGAATAGGTTGGAATGCCACGTGGAATTTGCCAAATACATGGTGCTGAAGCAACCAGCACTAGAAAACAAAAGCATGAAGAAAATGCAGGAGATTATCGATTTCCTGCTGTCGCAAGGTTTCAAGCCTTCGCACATTTGTCGGGTTCCGAAAATTTTACTGCACAGCGTGGAAACGACGAGGAAACGATTGAAGGAACTGGAGGCTCAAGAAGTTCATATGGATAGTCTGCATATTTTGACGAAGAGTATGAAACAGTATCAACAGTATTACGAACAATTGGTCAAGATAAACCTGCATAAACTGAAGGTTAATAAAAGTTCTGCGTGATAATTTTTTGTTGATTATTATTTTCTTTGTATATATTTTATTGTCTATTACACTTGTTTAGAAATTAACAATGCAGATTTTTTACATTTAATTACTTTAATTATTTGTGAATGAATAATAATTTTCTGAATAGTCGAGAGATTTCAAGAAAAACTAAAATCAACGTCAATATTATTATTATCTCAAAGGCAAAAAAACAAAATACAGGCAACGGAAATGAAATACTTAAGAAGAGTGAGAGGAGTAACAAGATTTGATAAAATTAGAAACACCCAAATTAGACAAGACCTAGAAGTCGAATCGATATTGGAGTTTATAGAAAAAAGACAATTGGGGCCACTTGCAGAGGATGGATGGTCAACGACAAGTAAAACAAGTATGGGAGGCGAAGACACAAAAATGCAAGGTAAGAGGAGGACCCAGAGAGAGTTGGGACAGTATGATTGGCAAGATTTTGAAACGCAAGGAACTGTCATGGAATCAAGCAAAAAGAATGGCAAGTAACAAGAAGGAATGGAACAGATTTGTACATGGATGAAGAATTTCCATCCCTACACCATTTATGGTAGAAAGGGATCTCTTTGATTATATATATATAATTATTCATTCACCATAAAAAAAATACAAATAGGGAACTTATTAAGAACCCTAGTGCCTAATAACGCCTAGAGGTAGTATTTTAGTAAAACGTTCATAAATAATGAAAAATTATCTTTATTTAAACGAAAGCATTTTTTTCATAAAGTTAAATGAATATGCTACCATTTAAATTTAAAAAAGTAGTGAAAATTTGTTCGAAATTGAGAGAGCTGTGACACCTCAAACCTTAGGTAGGCCATATTTGGAACACCTACCTAAAGCGGCTTATAGATGGGGAAAGTAGAGACGGCAAGTTACTGGCGGCCAGTACTTGCCATTACGTAATGGCCAGTAAAAACAAACTTACCGCTGGAGTGGAAAGTACCACTTTAGACAGAGAAAGTAAGCGGTAAGTTGAAGAGGCAAGTACTGGCCGCCAGTAACTTGCCGTCTCTACTTTCTCCATCTATAAGCCGCTTTATAAGAATTTTCACATTATTACCAGTCGCTAGTAATAATTATTAAAAGATGAGAAATTCCAAATTTTTATTTTATATTATAATGTACCCTTGAAGAAGTTTATAATCATAGTAAACAAAATGTTGAGAACATTATTATAATTTTATTTATTTAAGACCTTAATATCCAAAATAAATATTAAAAATAAATATCGGAAGGTACGGAAAAATATTAAAGAATTTTGAAATAAATTTCGGATATATTTCCTACAAAAACACCGATTAAATTAAAAGAATAATAAACGTCTAAATTTTATTATTAACATTAATTAGAAAAATGGTTATATAACCTGATGATTAAATAAACGATTAAATAAAATAAATAACACTACTTTACTTAGGCCCAGATGGTTTGATATAATGCAACTGGCCGAGCACCAAAATAAAAATCGTACAAACCACAATAAACGAACACAAATATCTCCCATTTATAGGAACTCTATACAATCGAGCACTCATTTTCAAAGTAGACGTGTACAGCAGAATCGAATCTAATTTGCTATCTGGAGTATCCTGGTGGACGAAAGGCCTCGTACGGACGTCATGTCCGATCTGTTGGATCTTCTCACAGGCGTTCGTCAACCGAGCTGCTTGCACGAAGGGCATCACAGAAATAAACACCCAGAGTATGCAATTCAACGATATTATACCAATCGTTTGTAGATTTTCCTTGTCGATTTGATCGAACCGCAATAGCCAAGAAATTCCCGAGACAGCCCAGGTAATGTTAACAATCGTAAAGAGTGCTACTCCTGGAGCCAATTGGTTATTCAGGAACTTCAGCGCATTCTTGAACTCTGTTAGTTCTCTCATCCAGTCGGTCGGTTGCGCTGCTTGTTGCAACAATTTTTCCCGCAAAAATTGAAGGTAAAGGATTAAAATTTGCGCTTGGACGCAGTAGTTGCATATTACCGTTGCTTGGATTGCATCGTGAATGATCGTGCAAAAAACAAGAAGAATTTTGAAGGCCAAAATACAACTGTTTTTTGCATAGGAGATCCACATGAATTCAATTTGGGCTTCGATCATCATCACTATTGATGTTGTGAGGGTTAACAAAAGCCATAAGGTGTTTATTCCCATGAAAAATTGGCAGGTTTTCGTTATCCGCTTTTGGCACCGATTGCCATCACTCAATTGGGTTGTAAATAAAAAAACCCTTTCCATTAATGATTGTAATTGGTCATCACCCGTTACATTGAGAGAATGTAAGGCATAGAGAAATGCGCTGAAGTGCAGCATGTATGGTATTACAAAGCTGAAGACAAAGCTGCCATGGCATATCTCTTCATAGTTTTTATTTAAGCTGTTGTAGATGGAGAATTGTTTGTAGCCAAAGCCTCGGTCTCGACGGAAGCATGACATATATTGGAGAGTGTATCCTATGATGACGAGGCAGATAATCGAAGCTTTGTAAATATTGAAGGCTAGTTTGGCACAGTTCCATCGTTCACGACTTGGAGGCGGAGGGCGAAGTCCTATGAGGTTTAGGGAGCGGAGATAGGGCTTGGCTACTCTTCGATTGAACCAGTAAAGGGCAACAGTTACTGATGTTTGCGTTGCACTTGCTGGACGAATACCTGGCTATAGATTAAGAAAATATTATAGTCTATAATTACTTTAGTTCTGACTTAAGGGAACATATACTATTTAGGTCACCGTTAATTAAGAATAGAACAAGATGCATTAAAATAAGGAGAGGACTGAATGATTGTTTGTGGAAATTAAGGTTAAGATTTCAGGCTTTCGAGGAAATAATAGTAGAGAAGATTCCAAGTTATAATCACTTCAATTAATTAGGAATTTCAAATAGAATATTTTATTGTCTTATATGATTTTTTAAACGTAAATTAATGGAGAAAATTTAAGTTTTATAACGATATGAAATAATTAAATATTATTTTTTTCCTTTACATATCTTTGGAATTTATAAAAAAAAATAAATTGTATTTACAGTCTCACTTCCTAATGAACTGGTAGCATTAGAAGATTGCCCAGACACGGTTTCCTCTTCGCTTTTACTGTTTTCTCTACTTTGCTCAAGCAAAGATTCTGGAATTATAGCAGATACAGTAAATTCAGGGTCTAAGGTCGTAACACAAGTTTCAGCTTTCGTTGCCATTTTTATTAAACATTAATTATAATTAATATATATATAATCATGTAAATTCTATATCAGGAAGATTATTTACAGTTTGCTTTTAAAAATATGCTATGTATCTATCATGTGACGATTATTTAACTATTTTTTTGGTAAAAAGTATAAGCCTTACCTTTATGATTGTAAAAACAGTTCAAACACCACATGCTGATTTCTTTTGTTGTTTTGATTAATATGGAATTGTTATCTCATGGGCAATAAAAGGCATTGAACTTGAATATTTCTGTTTTTGTTGACCTTTTAGATACCCTCTTTTCTTTATATTTTATGCATAATAGATATGTATGAGTATAGTACAAATAAAATTAGTTTTATCAACATAAACAAAAGTATATAATAAATTTTGTTATATAACGACAGGTAACAAAAACGATGAAATATTCGCTACTTTAGAAGAATTATTTATTTCAGAGATAAATAACTAGTTCACATTTTACAGCAGCTACATGGGACATCTATTTAATTTATAGTAAAAATAAACTTGCATTTATATCTCTTAAATCTACAGATAGGCATTCTTTTTACTTCTACCATCACATCCCTATTTCCGTTTTCCCTTCTTTCTATTTTCTAACATAGAAAAAAATACCTAAACAGGAACTTAAGAGTTACATCAACGGTAAATTTACGACTGTATGGCATACATAAATATTGTAGTTATTGATATTTTACGTTTTGCGAAGAAAAGCTGGTAATGGAAGATTGATATGAATACAGTTAGCGATGCTTAATCTTGTCGATCATCTGTTTGAGGCTGAAGGATGACACACCGACCCCTAAACCTGCCAATAGAAACGCTTTGGGGTACACAAGCTTGTCTACTTGGCTTGTCGATACATTCTGGAAACAAAATTAATATTTAAATAAAAATATTTAAGAGTAATATAAAAGGATTCTTAATCCAAATTGAATGTAGAGAAAGTGTTATTCGAATGAATGCTGATACCAATCCAGAATCCCAGTTGCATAAAAGCAAACAAAAATCTGTAAGTCTGCCAAGAGTTATTTTTAAAGCAGATGTGTCGCTTATTTACTACAAGAACACCTTTAGATTTACATTTTGCTCTTAAAGAATTAAAAACGATAAGAGAATTATCTCTACAATAATCCTCGGGTAATCGTCTCGACAAATAAAAATTGTTTTAGATAAACAAAAGCAAGGCAAAGAATTTTGATCTAATTATAAACTAAACAGGTTTTATCTAAGTTATTATAATACCTTCATATCAGTTCAGGTTTTTAAATGGATAAGTATGAGTATACAGGGTTTTTCATTGATTTTCAGTCTTTCAAAGATCACATAAAAATTATTTGCAGTAGAATCGAAATTAAGTAAAAACTTTATTTAGATGACATTAATTCCAATGAACTTTTAAATCAGCTTGGAACCACACTTATCTTGTTTTCACAGCTCGAAATAAATATTTTTTATAAATCATAAGTAAACTTTAATGTTTATGTAATTTTTATCTTTATCAATGTTTACGTACTTTATATTTTAAAATTACTAGACTAAATAGCAATATTGGAAAGAACCCAATAGAATGGAATGGTGTTTTTTAAAATCATTAAACTTTAAAACAAAACACATCATTTAAACAAAACACTATTATCAAACAATATAATGTGACAAAGTAAAACAAAACAAATCTTTATACTATACCTGCGGGACAGTGAGGCGCAAAGCAATTTGCCGGGCTTGTGACAGTCTCATCCTATGAAAATGTCAGAATCCCTATAATAAAAAGAATCAATTAATAAGAGCGATTCACTTAACTTCGTATTTAGCAACTCGACCCACTGAGTTATTATAAGAATAGGAAACGCAATAGCATGAAATTGTGGAAATAGAATACATACAACACCCTCGAACGTTGGTCGGCTTAATTATATTAACTGCGCGTAGAGAAATCCTTCAAAAAGGTCAGGACAACAAATTTATATAACCTTTAATTTAAGGTTCACCATAGTGCCATTAAATGCGTCACATATTTATCATTACGACTTATAATTTAAGATCCTAATATAAACATTCGAGCACAAGAATGATATCTGGACAAAACCTTTCAAAATATTGATTAAAATTTGAAAAGTTTAACAAGTAAAGCACTCACCTATGTCACGCGTGCCTGCAGAATCGAGAAAGGCCGTGGAAGGACGACTTCTTTATCATCATTCGTTGATCATCATAAGTGGCTCTGAACTGCATTGAGCGTTCAGTTAACAATTTCCAAGGTCAGATGTCGCTGGTATTCTGTATGCATTTTAACATTGAATAAATCGATAACTTGTACCAATATTGTTTTGGAGACTATACATTGTCTTCTGTGTCATTTACATAAGTATATTTATCAACGTTGATATTTATGTTCATATGTATTTACATCATCACTTACATGTACGTTATGCAATTAATTTGTAAAATTTAGAACCAAATGAACTATATTAAATAAAAGCGGGAGTTTTAGATATTTATATACAATATATTGTATATTTATTTATTTGTTTTTCCCGTTTTGTAATAAACCCTCATGTGTGATTCTAATTTGCTATTTTTATTTCTACAGCAAAATTTAAAAAAAAAATCGTTGCCTATAGGCAACCAAACATATAGGAGTAGATCATTTCAATGGTTTATCACAAAGTTTTATTTTCCACTACTCTAGTTAGATCGCTGTCGGTAGTTGGCAACGTTGATGACAACACTGCAAATGTAAACAGGCAGTTGACAGTTGCATAACCTCAATTCAGTAAATGGATATTAGAATAGACCACAATACACTAATGTGAAATTCAAGAAAAGAAATCAATGGGTATTGCCAAGGCATGTGTTCTTTCTGTAGAGCCTTCATGGTAAGTTATTTATCTTTACGTTTGTACTATCATTCTTCTGTTATATCTCAGTCAACGCTACAGTAAGAGAAAAGTTATTAAAGGATATTATTATCTGGAATTTCTTTCGTATTCGATTTATGGATATTGTACTGTTTACTCACAATTTGTATGATGACAGAATTGAGATATTTATCTTAAAAAGAGATTTTTGCAAGATTCAATAAGAAACTTACAAAGCACTGTAGTTCTCTATTTTCTCTGTCTGTCTGTGGCTATGTCTGTCTGTCCGTAAGAAAAACCACTAGCGACACGTGCGCAAAAAATTAAGTACCAGACGCAACTGCATAGGGAATAAACTGTTACATGATTGTTTAGCCTTTTATTAGGGCTTATTGCCCAAATTCAATCCCTTACATTAACTAAATATCCCGTCGTCGTAGGTAACCTAGTTGTTAAGGTGCTGGTTTTAATGCTAGGGGTCGTAGGTTCGAACCCCACCAAGACGATGATTTTTCTGATTAGGAAAAAATGTTTGAGTGCCTCATCGTCCGGGAGCGATGTAAAGCCGGGGGTCCCGTGTGTTGAAACCGAAAGATGTGAGTGAGAAACATGAAAACTTGCTCCTCGACACAGTCTACAGCAACATCAATATTGCTATAGGCTATAAACCATCGTGGACCACAGAACTCTTCAAGGTGGTGAAGGTTCAAATTACCAATCCGGTCACCTACTTGCTGGAGGACATGAACGGATAACCTATCCAAGGTGGATTCAATGGGCAGGAACTGCAGAAAGCCAAGTACTCCGACGTCTATCTGGTGGAGAAGGTGATCAAGCGGAAAGGAAACAAATTGTATGTCAAATGGTTGGGTTTAAATCAAAACAGTTGGATTAATAAATCGGATTTAATGTAATTTATTTTACAATAAAATCTTTACAATTATTTATATATTTTTATTCTATTTTCCCCATTTCACTTAGGAGTCTTATCATCATGTTCATCTTGCAAATACATAGGTATTAATAATGGGGTATTCCACGGTATATAAACGGCATATATCACGTAAAAGTAGAAGCTTCAACTAAGAAAATGGTATAAAACATAAAAATAGGCGATAGTTGTAAGTATGTTAAATAAATTATTGAAAGCGAAGGTCATGAAAACGGAGGCAGGACTTGTGACGCCACTTACGCTTGTCTCTGTGATTGGTTCCCTCTGATAAAAATCTTCTATCCTTATATGTCTTTCGAAGCTGCCAATAGTACTTTCTCCTATTCATTCTGTTTGAATCTCCTCGTCAGAACTGCTTGTTTGTATATAGTAGATATGTTCGCGTGTGGAAATTATAAACAAACGTGGTCAGATAAATACATTATGTCGTTGAAAAAGTGTTTTGTTTCCAATTGTTTCAACAATTCGGGCAACACCGACAAAATCTTTTTAAGCATCCCAAAGAACGAAGAGATATCAAGGTTATGGTACAAGCGATTAATAAAACATTCGTAAAAACAAAAGGATATTGCTGCGAGGACCATTTTAATGTAAGTATTTAAAAGAATTTTTAATA
>JAWQRP010003348.1:0-13529 GCA_033557875.1 Quadriops clusia | reverse complement strand
ATGTAATTTTAGCACAACTGTCCAACCGGAAGTAACCTTTTTTATCTATTTTTTTAAATATGCATCTGTGTATAATAAAATTATTCAAAAATCGTTCTGAATCCTAATGTGAATCTGTCTTATCATGTCTAGTGCAACTTAGAAACTTGCGAGAAAGTCGAGTGGAGACCACTCCATATTTTTATCTAAGCCTATACATATGATAAAATCGATCTTTCATATCCAGTACTGTAAACATGATTTTATTCTTCAAAATTTATTTCTTTAACCATTGGTTATGCACAAATATTTATATTTAAAATCTAATTTACCATTCGTTTTTTTCTCCAGTCATTTGTATCATTGTTCATCAGGTTGCTTTATTACGTCTTTATCTAATAATTATTTTAATGTTACTTTGATCTTTCTGCTTTCTTGTGTGACTTAATACTGGTTTACTATTTTCTATAATTTTTTTTTGTTAGGCTTATTTTTTCCCTATTGCTTTAAAATTTTCTCTATTGGCTATAATGAACTTGTTGTTCTTAATTCAAACAAGAAAAAACATATTATTTCTTTAATATTCATAAAATTTCATAAACATTTTGCCACGCTCCCATGACTTCAATACTATAATATAGTATAGTATATATTATATTTATAGGCATACAACAAATTTTATTGGTTTGGTGGTGGTCTTTGAGGCATGTTAGCCCTCATGCAATCAGAGTAGGCCTTGGCTGTATCGCAAGCCTCAGCCTTTTTGCTACTATCCGCGCATTTTTTAACATCCGCGACCATTTGGGT
The DNA here is from genome assembly GCA_033557875.1 of Quadriops clusia. Classification (NCBI taxonomy): domain Eukaryota; kingdom Metazoa; phylum Arthropoda; class Insecta; order Coleoptera; family Hydrophilidae; genus Quadriops; species Quadriops clusia. The sequence continues at coordinate 12,743 of JAWQRP010003348.1, read as the reverse complement.
TGGAAGGTTTGGATTAGCCGCTAAGAAACTCGTCACAGTGAAGGCCCCATTGTTGTCTAGTACCCCATTCTTCGTCTCCACGCATTTGAAGAAACATTTATCCACTGCCCCATTCTTAAGTTGGTCAAAAGTTGCATTGAATTGCTGTAAACAAGCCTGCATGTTCTCTCGGAATTTTGGTGGACCTGGAGTACCTTGTTGTGGGGCTTGCGAACAGACCTGACAAACATAAAATAACAAAGAAAACAAAGAAAAAAAATTAATCATAATCCGTAAATAAAAATAAAATGTCAACATAAAAACTAGAGTAAAATAAATATGATCTTAATATTATTAAATAAATAAATACCTCACAAACCAAAGCGAATACAGCGGCAATAAGTATGTGAATATTCATACTGACTCGATTTAGCTTCGCAAATGTCCGTATCTAACGAAATTAAATTGTAAATCCGTCTTTATATACAAGTTCACTGCGTTTTTCAATGCTAAACATTTTGTTAGCAATAATACAACAACAATAAACGCATTTTTTATATTTTATATTGCACCATCACGACATAATGATATTTCATGGTTGGTATGCTTCCTCTCAGTGCAAATTATTTTTTAAACATACTCATCGAAATTCCAATTTCAATCTAACTTGACCTAAAATGCGTACGTGCACAAAACACGTATTCAATATTTATAAAATTTATTATTGAGAAAATAAACCGTGTTTTAATTCCTCAGTAGCGCTCTCAATGACATTTTTACTATTGTTTAGCGCAATATGATCTCATACCCTTTGTCAAGCGCACATAAAATAAATGTTATTCCAGTAAAATACAATTGTTGCATTCAAAACCGAGACTGAATCATGATATGCCACTTTATACCACTCAAGTTGCAATTATTTCTAAATTCCGTTCCGTTTTGATGCAACTGCACAAAAAGTGTATTTTATTGTCTCCGTTGAAAGAACTCTAGAAACTCCTTATATAAGTCCATTTTTTTACGAAGGGTCGATTATCAGTTTAACACCTTTAAATTGAAAACAAAATGAATAAACTTTTTATTTTGTGCTATCTAATGATGTTGTGTTTCTGCGCTGGATTTGGACAAGTAAGCTATGAATTTCCTTCAGATGCTTAAATTTATCAATATTTTATATAAAAATTATATGTATAAATTTATTAATATGATAATAAATATTTCATATCAATGCTAATTTGCCAGACGCAGGATGCCACCAGACTCCAGAGGAGACAAAACTTGCAACAATGTCTCCAACAGTATACTCTTGACGAAGCCACCTTCAAAAGTGGCACCATTCCTGATTCCAAAAAGTGTGTCTACAAATGCATCAAGGAAAAAGAGGGCTTGATGAACTCCAATGGCGATATCACAGTATCCGAGTTCAAGAACAAGCACCCCAGTGCCTCGACTCAGAAAATAGCTACTTTAGAGGCTTGCGCTGCTACCAGCAAGAAAACCGATGCTTGTGATACGGCTAAGGCTTTGAATGATTGCATAAAGGCTAAGCGCAATCAATAATTTGGCGATTAAATGATCGATTTTAAATAAAGTGTATTTAGATGCTGTATTTTGATTTTACTTTATGTCCGGACTCTAACAGTTCCAAATTTGATGGTCTAGTAGTTGCATTAACAAAATAGACGGTAGTTTAATCTAGTTAAAATCTCATTAATCAAAAGTATAAAAAAAGGATATTGGTAGACGTAGTAACTAAATAAAAATGGGTAAAAAGACACGTTTAATGCTAATAATTATAAAACGCATAAATCAAACCTGAAAAAGTGGATGCCTATAAATAACCCCGATAAAGGTAACAAAAATCAGAATATTACAAAATCTCCAACGATGAGTGCAGATAAAATCAACATGGAACGCCGAATAATATTTATTGTTGTTTTTGTTGCTTTAGCGTTTGGGGTAGGTATAAACATTCTCATTTTCCTTATATTTACATTTTGTTAAATACATATGAGATTATTTGAACTGGGATTAATTTGGAAGTTTTCTGTTTCGTGCATAGGTAATCTCTCAAAGCCCTAAGCCCAACGATCGTCAAAATATCCGCCGGCATATGCAGGAGTGTTTGAAGCAATTCAACACCACTCGTGAGCAACTGAAAAGCGGATCGGTCGACAAATGCATCTACAAATGCATGGAAACTAAGAATGGGATTATGAACGATAATGGAGAATTCACCCTAACTGAATTCCAGGCGGCTAACCCGAACGTTCCAGCGCAAATACTAGCAACTCTTCAGAAGTGCGCTAGTAGTGTTACAAAAGGAGAGCCTTGTGACACAGCTAAGGCATTTTCTGACTGTGTGAGGGCTAACAAGCCTGCTGGACATTCGCATGAATCAAGAGAATGAAAGTAGATAAGTAATATAAATATCTCTAGGAATAAATTAGATGCACGATTTAATGTTTTAATTTTTTTCTTCTTTACACTCAACACTGATAGACAAGAATAAAAAATGGAAAGATTTTCTAACGAGTTATTTTTACCATTTGGTATTTGTGTAAAATCTCAATGTAAAGGCCAAATTTCAAGCAGGAATTAATTCTTTTTGCCATAAATAGTATAGTTTAAGAAATAAGAAAATCAATCATGCAATGAAATTCCTTTAGTAATCCTTGTATAAAATATCTTATGAATATCTACGACTACTTTCTTCTGTAGAATAAAAACATTAGTGGCATGCCGACAAGAACCCCACAGCTACCTATATCGCATACCGGGCATACCTTCTTCTGAAATATCCATGCTCAATCACGGTAAATGTTCCGAATAAAATGTCTTTAACCAACTTTAAAACTTGAGCACACTGAACGTTTCAGTGACAGATGTTACAATATGTAATACAATTAACTTTCGACTGGCACCTCTGCTAACTGGTAGAGTGTTGGTACAAAAAAAGGTCGACTCTTTGAGTACCATCTATTCATATATCTCAGGCACTAATCGGTTTTGCAATAAGACCAAGGAGGTTTAATAATATATAGGGAAGGGAGAGGACAAATGTAAGCTTATAGACAGGAAAAGTGTAAGCAGTTTTTTTCGGCGATTCCGAGAAGGAGTAGGAGAGTGGCTAATCAAATGCAATCCTGGTTGCGCCGAAGAGCGGGCCCGCTACGAATGTTCAGATCACAGCGTAGGTACGAAACATCATTTCCATTGTCGTCAATATAAATAAGATTCTGCACTCGACATTATTTGAAACCAATATATGTATTCCCTTTTATTAATAATATTTAAAACTTTATTTCATTAATAAAAAGTGTTTACTTCTTCAAACATGTTTTTTTATTAAATAAATTGTAATATTTAACTAAGTAATCCAAATAATTACTTACTAGGAAGGACATATAGATTTATGACATGTTTCGAATTAAAATTCCCCATAGTGCGTCGGCTACCAGAATAGTGTCCACGATCTGCTCACGCGCGTTCTAAAAGAACTTGCTGAACTCGCTGACATAGGGACCTATTCTGTTTCGACCCGGTTATTAACGGGCTATTAATAAACAGGGTCGAGAAGTTAGGAGCGAAAAATGTTACCAACCTCAAATCAAAGTTTCTCGTCCTATGGTGGACATTCGACGTAACTCGGCTAATTTTAGGTTATCTTTGTGTGATTTAGAAGTAAGATTTAGTTGGATTTGAACCAACGAATTTGAACAGTAGACCGATACGTTTTGATGGTTGCATTCCCCTAATTCTCATAGCAAATTATATTAAAGCCATAATATAATTTCTTTATAATTGTATTTACGCATGTCATTAAGACGGGACATTTAATAACTTTACTTAAAACAAAGTCCAAAATCATCAAAGGCGTTTCTCACCGTTCTCGTTGCGGACTACAACAGTGTCACAGTTTTGTCGTTACATCTTATTAGTGTAATTTTGTGCCAAAAAATGGATTTTCGTCTTTTGGCATTATTACCTCTTGTTGCCGAGGAAGCGGCAAATGCTGAACAAGAGTAAGTTATTGAATTTAAATATTTGCATGTAACATTTGGGTCAGTGATAAAAAAATTCCGCTTTATAAATATTTAAGTTTGTGCCCACCTACGAGCATGTAATGTCGCAATTTCCATCATGACCAACGGCTATACTGGAAGAGTAGTTATGTTTATCAAAGACGAAGCACACCAACATTACCAAAAACATCTGCTGTCACACAGATATATTCCTTCACACATAAGGGACCTTCCCTACATCCACCTGACAGTCGCACTAAAGGACCATCTACTGTTTTTTTTTATCCACCAGTTATTTGTTACTATTATTACGGGAGAACAGAGGGATTACTAGGTTTAGAAATAACAAAAAAAAAACTGAAAGATTTGAAGTTTCAGCTTAATCGTTGAACTGGAAGTGCTCGACTGAATAATGTCTAAATTATTCAACAATCACTGTGAAATTGCCTTACCTTGTCTAGAACACCTTGAAAATATAAGAAAAAGTCTAATGGGGACCACCCGATATTTATTATGTCATCGATTTAAAGTTTATTATAATTATTTTTAAAGTAACATTTCAGAGGCAATATCTTGGACTTTTTGCCTGTTGTTAGTCCTTGTAAAAATAAATAAATAAATTATTAATGTTGTTAAAGGTGTGTACGTATATACTGTTTCCTTTCAAATATGTATTCGTAGTTGTTACATAACGTTAGAAATAAAAAAAATGTACTTCATCGGGATTTCTTTGCAAAGTTAGTGACAAATATCGACCTTAGAGCGTCAACAAGAAAGACATCATAAAATAGAAACCATAAATGAAATGAAGGTATCATAGAAACACAATTAAACTATCGATAACTTATAGGCAGTCGAAGAATGACGATTACACCAGCATGTATATAAGAATGGAATGTAGAAGAGTGGTCGAAAAATAAAATCCATAATAAACAAAATAACGAACATTTCATTGGCAATTGTATCTACATTACTCCCGGCTAGGTTATTTGGAGATACATTACGTAATTGTCCTGTCTGAATCACATGCATAAATATAATTATAAAGAAATTATATTATCGCTTTAATATAATTTGCTATGAGAATCAGAGGAATGCAACAAACACACAAAATATATCTTACTTCTAAATCATACAAATATAACCAAAATAGATTGTTTGGTTATTTACCAGTATGTAAGCGTAAATATATTTACATCTGCTTTGAATTGGAACACTTCTTCGCAAACGTGACACGAATATTCCATATTCGCCTCGATTTCCAATTTCAGGTGTTTCGTATTGAATTCTTCGATATCTATTTCTTCTTTAATTGTCGTAGGATATTCTTCTGCGATACATTCTTCCTTTATGTGGACATCTATAAAATTGTCGGACATTCTAACGTGTCTTTCAGACGTATTCCTGAAAATGTATTATATCATTTAGAATTTTGTTTAGAACAAGTTATTTGTTCATAGTTGGTATACCAAGCAAGGCTCACTGAATATCGTATGTTCGTGTGTAATGATGAATGAAAATAATTGAATTCAAATAAATCAGTTTTACAAAATTTGAAGATACATTGTGATCTACCGAAAGGCTCGTTTTGTCTCAACACTTTCTTTTTCGCTTAGAATTTTTATGAAGCTGATATATTATGTTAACTTTCTTGTAAATCTCGTGGGTAGATGATTCCGAAGAAACTATTAGCATTGTGTAGCTTTGGATATTATTACAATATAAATGTACTTACTGCTAAAAGTATCGAACGAAGAACTGTAGCTTTGTATTCAATGACACTAAAATGACTTGAATGATGAACAATGCTTAACCTAGGTGACAAACGAAAGAATGTTTGTAATATTTAGTTCCTTTTTATGTTCAAAGTTGGTACTTAATTTTGTAAAGAATATAAGGTCTGGTCGATATAAAAAGAACAGAGCAGAGCAGAATAGCGCAATGTATTTTCATGTCATTTATTTAGAGGCGGGAAAACAATTTCACAACAATTTGGCAGTATCCGTTCTCGGGCACGGGCCAAAAAGCAATAGTATTCATTGCTATGACAGATGTTGAAGGAGGAGTCCCCTTGATAACCTAATAAAGCTGTTTTATCATAAATTCCACAAATTGTATTTTTCACGTTGACGACAACTAAAACCATGATCAGTATTAAAGCTTCGCCCCACCAGTTCACAGTTCGTCCTGATTACTAATAGGACATACATTTTGAATATTAAACTGGCGATTCCGACAATTATAGTATTGCAAGTTAAAAGGTGAAGTCCATTTTTCATAAGGAGAATACATTTACGTCACTTACGCAGAAACGTAAATTTGTCCAAGCAGTTCGTTGCCGAGCAACAGGGTCCCGATTCTTGAGTTGCCTTTCCCACGTGGCAGGTCGAACAAGAGTGAAGTAGGCAGCACAACAGATGCGAACTGTCATTTCTCGCATTCAACAACTCAAGAATCGGGGCCTAGGTGGCCATTTCTGCTAATCATTAGAGTAGTATTTTCTTGATTATTTTAATAATCTTAAACATCTAATAATGACTTCAAACCACGTTGGTGTCAAAGGGAAACCCTTGGGAAGTCAGGCCAAAGAAGTGCTGCATAACGTTGCAGAGTTTATCCCATTGCATGCTCACCGGTAAGTAGAACCTAACCTTAAAATGCTCGTGTTGGGCATGAGAATAAGCAATTTTTTGACTGTTAAATATTTACATTTACATTTGTAGAGAATGATTAATTGCTGTTACGGGGATTTCATTCCATGGAAGCGGCAAAATTTTCATCTTTTAGCAGTCCGAAGAATAGACAAAATAAGAAGAGCCCTGTACTAGATGCCCTAACTGCCAATGATATTGTCAAATAAGAGCAACACGTCATAATTTTATTCTAACAGATAAAAGACCTTCTTTAAACTGTAAGTATGAAAAATAATACAATAATAATAACAATTTTAATAGAAAAATGATACTTATTGAAAATTAAATTCCGAGTAAAGGTCAATCCCCACTAACGTTTCAGTGTATTGCTACCACCTTCTTCAGTGCCCCCATAGTTTAATTATTTTCTACTTTTCATACTTTTTCAAAAGAGCAAATTAATGAAACTACGAGAACCCTGAAGAAGAAGATAGCAATATACCGAAACCAAGTAGAACAACTAGTCAGAACCAAGTTTGCCGAAGATCTGGATGGTGAATGGAAGAAGCATTGTGACCACATCAAAGCTCATGAGCTCAAATTAATGGAACGAGAACATTTATTGGGCGAGGCAACAGATGAAATGGGGGAAACATTTCTGGAAGATGACGAGGATACGTTATCTTCCGGAGAGGAAACATGAGTGGTATTGAAGTATTAAAAGATTGAGATTGATATTATTTTTTTGATATAAGCATTGTCAATTGTAGATAGATATAAATAAATCTATAAATATGTATTATATTGCCATTATTTTTCATATTTTACAGAGATTATTCAAGGTCACCAATGTCAATTACACATTTTAAGTAAATGTATTTAAATTGCCATCTAATAGTATTAAGGACTGACTTTACTTAATAATGATTTTAAATTAGATGCCTAGTTGATTGAAACCACCTATTATTAATATATTTTCCTTCACTTTCATTTTCGGAAAAGTACCTAACCTTAAATGTTCGCGGATTATAATTTGTTAGACTCGTGAAAATAATGATACACACTAGACTGCTTAGTATAACGCCTTTTATTTAATGGGTAACAATAACACCGAAAAAGAGACAGCAACGCGCGTTTATCACCTATTGATCGTTGTCGTCTTATTGCCCGATGGACTGCGCGCGCACTCCTTGCCCGCTCGGCCTAGGCTCGACTTCCGTTTCCGGGCTGGCGCCCTCTTCCGGAACGGTCCCTGAACAAATTATTTTGTGGCGCCTATAATCAAGTGTGACGTCATAAGTTCCGCGCAGGATTGATGACGTTAATGTATTCTCCTTAGAAAAAACGGACTCTAAGACTCGGGAATGTGTTAGTGTCAACTTACAGCTAATGTAAAAAATTAGACCTAATACTAACAGATTTTAAAATTAATCATAATAAGAAAAACGCAAGGATACGCAAAACGGAATCTTGTAATGAAGCGGCGGAAACATGTAAAATCGGAAAAATCAAGGACACTTCGTTACAACTGCTCAAACGATTCTTGAACTATCAACTCGTGTTGTAGGAAAGGACCTATATTAAACAAAAAATGTGAAGTAGAGGACATTTTTTGAACGTAAGTATGTTAATTAGTGTCAGTATGTTTTGCAGCAATACAATGTTTGATTTAATTTGCAGATTTCTAAATAGTTCAGTCATTACTGCTTAATCCCTTATTATTTCCAAATTCGGCACGCAAAAAGAAAAAAAAATTAAAGCCAGTTTTACACTCCTAGTTTAGGACGAAACACAGCTCCAGGTAGCAGTTGAAAACAGGAAGAAAAGATTGTAAGTGCTCGGCCATACTGATAAACGATCACATTTGAAGTTCAAGCAACCTGTTTTTACTGATTACAGTTCTAGTCTCAAAATGTCTGACCAGTTACATGACTTATCATCAATCTTAAGTAACTCAGAACAGTTAACAGCCAATAACGTTTAGAGAAATTTAAAAATTCAAAATTTCCTAAACGTCATTGGCTGTTAACTGTTCCCAGTGATGTACCTGGAACTGCGTCATAAAACAAACCCATAACTACAACAATTGACTGTATAGTTATACCATTGGGGTTGTCAACGTTACACTACACACATATAAAACAAACAGAATTTTACGTCTCAGCATGTTAATAGGGTAGTTGAGTGTGTCAAAAGTTTCATAATTTAAACATACTGCATGAAAGTATACTTCATTTATAACCGAACAGAACAAAAAGCACATGAAATTAAACGTTAATAAAGCATTGATAGCAAAATAAAAATTTAGCGCGAAATTTAAGAAAAGTAAAATGAAATCTACAGCGCACGTGCAACTTTTAAACATAAAATGGTGTATAGTGCTTAGAATGGGTGTGAAAAATGCATAAGATATGACGACGCGTCCACCCTACGCTCGCGTGTTCCATTTGATCTGAACTATAGACGCTACCAACTGCGCGCCGAAAATCTCACTAACAGGACATACCAAAAACACACGCCACAAGCATCTTTTTAACAAAACTGAATATTTTTTAATACTAAATATCAATTACAATTAAGGAGTTGTATTTTAAAAGATTTGTAATAGTGAGTGCAAATGCAACAACTACAAGTTGTAATACATATCTCAAATGTTGTATTGTGTACATGTATTTTCCATCAGTGGGCTTATCCGAATAAATCCAAAAGTTGATACGGGTTTACTTTTTAGCTAAAATGACTATTCGTCAAAATCACAAATTGTTTTTCTGCATGATTATTGTAATATACCTGAGAGAAAATAAAAATGAAACATGTTTTAGTTAATCAAGTTTATTTTTTTACTCATACGCAGAATTTACATGCTAATCTTCTAAATATTTCCTATCAAAAAAGTAGCACAAACAAAATATAAGATGGGGCCCTTTTCCTCTTTTCACTACCAAGTCAAATAGAAATTAAATACGAAACCGTCTGCGTTGTTTCAGGAAGAGGTAATTTTCGACAAACAGCTCAAAGGTAAACACAAATTGTATTTGAATTGCAACTACGCATTTACATAAAACAAAGGTGATGCCTATATTATATCAAATATTTTTGCAAATCAGTGAACATTTTTCTCTATACTATAAAAATAAAAAAGTATATCATATAAGTTATGTGTTACAAATTGTCTATAATCAATTACAACAAATAATCTTCCAAAATGTGTTTTTCTAATTAGTATAAAAATAAAAAAAGTACTCCCTCTGTTACAAAATCAGTGCCCCATTTTATTGTTTCGGCGGATTATTAATGACATGAAATTAAATGTATTACTAGTTATTTTCATAAATTATGCATGTAACACGTCTGAAGTTTGCCATTCGTTGAAATGTTTTCGTAGTATTCTTTTTTAAATCTGACACTTTAATTCGGAACGGAGGAAATATTACGTAAGGTTTGTGCTAAAATGCGGTTTATAATCATTGTATATAAATCTTAAAAAAACTATTTCAAAGGATATATCTATTCAATTTTATCAATTATAGTTATACTTATCAATTAAGACAAAATGTATGTAAATGTTGCTTTATTTCTTTAATAATAAATGATTTTATATAGCAAATAAAATATTTGATAACAATTTCATGATTTGCTGTGCCTAAAAATGGCCCGCGGACGGGCCGAAACCGGTAGCTCATAATTAAAAGCAAAATTTTGCAAGTCTTGGCGTTTTATTTTAATAAATGATTTCTAATAAATTGATGCACAGAGGGCGAGGGTGACAAACCGTAGTTAAGAAAAAGTGTAGCTAACCTCACGCCCGTTCATTTCATCTGCATTTGTGCGAAATGGTTTTTATGGTTATTTACTTATATGTGAGCGTAAATGTACATTAAAATTGGATTTTAAAGAGAACGTCTTCTCACAAATTTCACAAGAAAACGGTTTCTTACTTGTATGTGTGCGTAAATGTTTTTTCAAACTGCTATTTTGAGAGAAAGACTTCTGACAAATTACACAAGAAAACAGTTTCTCACCTGTATGTGTGTATAAATGTATTGTCAAGTTGCTTTTATGAGAGAATGACTTCTTGCAAATTTCACAAGAAAACGGTTTCTCACCTGTATGTGTGCGTAAATGTATTCTCAAACTAGATTTACGAGAGAAAGACTTCTTGCAAATTTCACAAGAAATCGGTTTCTCACCTGTATGTGTGCGTAAATGTCTTTTAAAAGTGGCTTTATCTGAGAATGACTTCTGACAAATTACACAAGGAAACGGTTTCTCACCTGTATGTGTGTATAAATGTATTGTCAAGTTGCTTTTTTGAGAGAATGACTTCTTGCAAATGTCACAAGAAAACGGTTTCTCGCCTGTATGTGTGCGTAAATGTCTTTTAAAAGTGGCTTTATCTGAGAATGACTTCTGACAAATTACACAAGAAAACGGTTTCTCACCTGTATGTGTGTATAAATGTATTGTCAAGTTGCTTTTTTGAAAGAATGACTTCTTGCAAATTTCACAAGAAAACGGTTTCTCGCCTGTATGTGTGCGTAAATGGTTTTTCAAACTGCTATTTTGTCTGAAAGACTTCTGACAAATTTCACAATGAAACGGTTTCTGGCCTGTATGTGTGCGTAAATGCATTCTCAAATTAGATTTATTAGAGAATGACTTCTCGCAAATTTCACAAGAAATCGGTTTCTCACCAGTATGTGTGCGTAAATGCTTTCTCAAACTAGATTTTTCAGAGAACGACTCCTCGCAAATTTCACAAGAAATCGGTTTCTCACCTGTATGTGTGCGTAAATGTCTTTTAACAGTGGCTTTAACAGAGAATGGCTTCTGACAAATTACGCAAGAGAACGGTTTTTCACCTGTATGTGTGCGTAAATGGCGTTTAAAATTGTTTTGTTGAGAGAATGACTTCTTGCAGATTTCACAAGAAAACGGTTTCTCGCCTGTATGTGTGTGTAAATGTCTTTTAAAAGTGGTTTGGTCAAAGAATGACTTGTCACAAATTGTACAAGAAAACGGTTTCTCACCTGTATGTGTGCGTAAATGTTTTCTCAAGTTAGATTTATGAGAGTATGACTTCTTGCAAATTTCACATGAAAACGGTTTCTCACCTGTATGTATGCATAAATGTGTTTTTAAATAGCCTTTTTTAGAGAATGATTTGTCACAAACTAAACAATAATTCGACTTTGAAGGTTGGTGTTCTTTGCTAGGATACGGTTGATGAACTATCACGTTACTGCTTTCAACTTTGACGTCATGCTGATTGGAATACTTCTTATGATATTCATCGATATGCCTCCACACCTCTGCCTCAAATTGGAACACTTCTTCGCAAACATGACACGAATATTCCATATGCGCCTCGATTTCCAATTTCAGGTGTTTCGTATCGAATTCTTCGATTTCTATTTCTTCTTTAATTGTCGTATGATATTCTTCTGCGATACATTCTTCCTTTATGTTGACATTTACCAAATTGTCGGCCATTCTAATGCGTCTTTCAGATGTATTCCTGAAAATGCATCGTAATATGTAATAGTAGTATTTTGTTTAGATCAATTTGTTTGTTCATAGTATATACACGTCATCTAGTAAACCTTCGGTATACTATATAAATGTACTTACTGCTAAGAGTAACGAACGAAATGCTAAGGAGTATAGTTCTGCATCCAACGACACTAAAATGACTTGAATAATGAACAACGCTTAACCTAACAGGTGTCAAACGAATGAACAGTTGTAATATACACGTGAGTTTAAATGTTTGAATTATAAAAGCGAGGTTTCTTTTGTTGATCTAAGTGGCGGTGACTTACCGAGAAAGTGCCGGCATTTTTTATAATTGAAAGATTAAAAATTAAATTTCAATGAAAAACCATAACAATTATCTGCCGTAAATATTTAACGTACGTACCAAGCACCGCTAAAGACAATGCCGCTGTACTATGGGGTAACAATACGTGGAACCTGTGAAGTTAGCAGTTTGGGTATGCTGGGAAATGGTGCTTAAAGGCCTGTTTACAGTGGGTATTCGCTTAAGTCAGTTAGACAGTCATAGTTAAACTGCTAACTTCACAGGTTTCACGTATTGTTTACCCCA
>JAWQRP010003347.1:0-13531 GCA_033557875.1 Quadriops clusia | reverse complement strand
TACACATAATACAAGAAAAATGGAATACCATTAAAGGATACACGGATCTGTCTTTGGATCAGTTCATGGAAGGTGTGAGAATTTGTTTGAGGTCCACTTTCTTTACCTACAATAATTTGAGTTTCCAACAAATTGATGGGTGCGCGATGGGAACGCCATTGTCGGCGACGTTGGCAAATTTGGTGATGGAGTTTGTTGAGGATGTTTGTTTGAGGAAATTAAGGTTCAAACCTTCCTTTTTCTATAGGTTTGTGGATGACATTATAACCACATACCCACCGGAACACGTTAACGATCTTTTAAATGCTTTCAACACGTACGATCCGAAGATGCAATTCACTGTTGAGCTAGAGAAGGAGGGAAGGATACCGTTCATGGATATTTTGCTAATAAGGAAAGATAACAAGATTTCAACTGATTGGTGCCAAAAAGAAACACACAGTTGGAGATATATTAACTATCAATCTAACCACCCTTACGCTACAAAAGAAACATTCTGCAAAACATAACTAAGAAGATGTTACAGATATCTGACGAGGAATTCCACAAGAAGAATTTTGACTTAATCAGAGAGGCCTTTTTGATCAACGGGTATCCGTTAGGAATGATCAACAAGAACATTGAATTGTGCAAGAAGCAGCAGGAAATGAAGGAAGATAGAAGACAAAAAGAAGACAGTGTTAATCCGATATACATATCCATTCCATACACGAATAATAGCTCTTTGATTCATAAGAGGACATTAACTAGATACCATATCAAACCGGCTTTTAGCACCAATAACAAAGGAGAAAACTTGTTCACAAACACAAAAACAAAAATAGATACAAAGGACGGAAACAATGTGATATATAGCATAGGTTGTGATGTCTGCGAGAAGATTTACATAGGAACTACCTCACAACATCTAAAACATAGACTCACACAACACCAATCAGACGTTACAAGAAAGCCTAATTCCGTTTGTATCTCTCTCTCTCTCTCTGTCTCTCTCTCTCTCTCACACACACACACACACACGACCCAAAAAGGTCGTGGAACATGGCGAACTCCCAGAGTGGCAAGTACTTATCCAATTGAATTGGAGCACAATCAGGGGAAGAATAAATTCAGTTATGTTGGCACAAGGTGGGATCTTTGCATATTACTTTATTGTACACCGTGTGATATCTATGAGGAGGCAACCGACCAGTGATTACTTTACTGATTGAGGTCAAATTTGAACTTGAGTCTTTTGCATTCGGATTTGAATTATTAATTGTTCTGAGATTTTACCCGCTATACTAGATTACGTCATTCGCATTGAAAAAACCGACCTGAAGTGACCAACGTCTTAAATTTTGGAAAAATTTACAACGTTTAAGAACACATAATACCCGAAGATAACAACATATTTTTTGCGCACGAAGCAGGCCATTACCAGCGCCTTCTCTTTGTTTCTTCGGTCGGGAAGTGTAAATGAAATAAATTCGAGCGCTGGCGTAGGTTTACATCATATAGCGCACGCAGGGGTCGAATTCAGAAGGGTGGAAAAATATAAGAAGGCTTTAGCGGGAAAACCCTACAACAGGAAGGTTGCTCGACGGTGGCGGCAACGACGTCATAGTTGGCGGTGACGGCGTCGAGGCAGCGGCATCGCGACGGTGGCATCGCGACGGTGGTATCGCGGCGGCGGCGGCGCGGCGGCGGCATCGCGACGGTGGTATCGCGACGGCGGCGTCGCGACGACGGCATCGTCTTCGCAGTAAAGATAAAGGAAACAGCGCGAAATGGAAAGGCTTGGCTCGAGTTAGGGCTGAGTAAAAGCCCATATACTGCCGTTAACCTCATAATCTGGCACGCAAAGTGCACATCTGTCTGAGTGCGTGTCGACTATCGCATTCCCGTAAGTTTCGCATTCTGTATCCAATTAGGAGTAACGGCTTCCACGACACGTTATCGCCCTGTTTTAATTCCGACCGTTTTCCAGATAATTATCATAATTCGTATTAATCTTGTTTGTGGTAGCCTCTGCTGTGATGTGGGACGGTTTATCATCTGCGAACTTGTTAGGGTTAAGTTGCGTGAGATGCGTTTAAACGGAATGGCGATGGCACTGCTAGGATTTCCGCTAGGGAGATAGAGAGGGAGTTTATATTTTTAGTAGAACTAAAAGAACTTAGAGCTAAAGAGGACAGAACATATCGCTAAGGAGGATGGAACATATCGCTAAAAAGGACGGAACATATCATTAAGTAGAACAGAACTTATCGCTAAGGAGAGGAGAAAACTAAGAAGAGGAGAAAACTAAGAAGAGGAGAAAGCTAAGGAGAGGAGAAATCTAAGGTAGAATCCTCTAACTCGGATCCTATCAATGTACAAATACTTAAAAGCGCAGAATTGAGTTTTATAATACTTGATGTTCAAGACACAAACTTCGATCGAGCATAACGCTTTCTTATTGGGAACTGAAAATTAAAACAACAAAAGGTTTTGCCCAGATGTATCGATCTAAAAACACTCGAGTACAAAAGTTCTTGAACTTACTCGAACACAATTTACATTGAAGTCTACTCGATGTACCATGGACATCGGCGTTACTCTTAACAATAAAATTTTGTTAAGTTAAAATCTATCAAAGAATTCTTGCGAGATATTTCTTACAGTGTGCCCCCAAATGTAATTAAGCAAATAAAATACATAATATATTCTACTATACAAGCTGACAAAAGGTAGAACGATTTAATCAATAGCAACCAGGCGACCAGCAAAGTGTTATGCATGTTGATCCCAGCGGGCCATCCCATTACATTCAATGTTAGTAGGTAACTGCTTGCGACCGGCAATTCATGAAAGTGTGAACCTGCAGATATTGCAATAGCTACTGTCCAGCATCAGCCACAGCAACAGAAAGAGAAACAGAAAGAGAAACAGAAAGAGCAACAAAAACAAAACCAGAACCAGGAACAGAAACAGACCCAGAAACAAAAAAGAATCAGAAACAAAAACCGAAAGAGAGAGAGACAGAGAGAGAGAGAGAGAAAGAGAGAGAGAGAGAGAGAGAGAGAGAGAAAGAATGAAATGTTACCCACAGAAGCAGTGGCAGTAGGTGCAGCAGTAGCATCAGTGTCGGCAACAGTGGTAACGGCACTGTCCGCGGCACCGCAGTAAGCCATGCGTGTAATGGCGCCCGAGTAATACTATTAAGCCATTTCCTGCGATTGCCAGCGCTGGCATGCCAACTCGGCCCTTTCAACACGCAGCGACACCTAGGAATGTCCCCGTGAACGTCGCCCCTGGAAGCCAACCCCCCAATCCTCCCAATTACGCGCCGACAGAATCCCTCACAGCCTAATATCTTGCAATTTCGGTTTAATGTCCTAATGGGTGGTTTCGGTTCAAAATACTCTTGTAGTGAACGAGCTGGGGAAAAACGCGGAAACAAAACATAAACGGATCGGGCTAATTGTTTCCAATATCCTGCTAGAGGGTGTGCGGAACACTATGTTTGTAGAATGCATAGGGAGAACCAGAGAACCAGAACCCGTAACCGGTCCTCATGTTAGATATTCGCGTGGGCACCTGTTAACCAGTACTTTGTCGAGAATCGGTCACTCTCGACTTAACCGTATTTTCCGTGTTCCGTTAGACTTCTAAGTCCAGTAATTTTATGCACCCAGTATTTAATTAACACCAGGATTCAATTTTATTTAATTTAATCGCGCATCGTAACCTCGTGCATCCGTGGTCGAGTATTTAACATTTAACCGAGTAATTGAAGTTAAAGTAATTTTATGACCCTAAAGTTTTAGCTGCAGTCATATTGTAAAAAGTAAAGTGGTTTTATAAACGTTAGATGCAAAATTCCATAAGAGCACCTACCACCTAGTTTATTACATTTATTTATTACGTCATAACAATTGAGTTTCGCATTAAAATGCAAAGGTTTCGTTAAAAAACTCGAAGTAATAAGGGAAAGCCAGTAAGAGCAATCTCATCTTTGTTTCTATTTTTTGAAAATTCAAATTCGGTGTAACTTCGTTTATACTTGGAGCATTCCCGCGGGAACCAACTTAAAACTCTTGTCTCTCTCTTGCCTCTCTGTTGTATCTCTGGTCTCTCTTTTGTCTCTTTCTTGTCTCTTTCTTATCACTCTCTTGTCTCTCCCTTGTCTCGCTCTTGTGTCTCTCTTGTCTCTCTCTTATCTTTCTCGTGTCTCTATCTTGTCTCTCTCTCTTATCACTCTCTTGTCTCTCTCTTGTCTGTCTCTTGTCTCTCTCTTGTTTTTCTCGTGTCTCTTTCTTGTCGCTCTCTTGTCAGTACGAATGCGTTCTCAGGGCTCGAGCTGCATGCATCCCCTTGTTTCGGCAACCTTTTATTTTATTCTATTTTGTCCAACTTTATTTTATTATTTTTTTGTGCGGCATATCGCGACTGAGAGCGTGCTGCTGGTAAACTTCAAGAAGCGAGGCAAATAAAGTCTGCACGGAAAAACCCAAACGCCCTCTAACGGTTTCTTTGCGAGCACTTCATGTGTAAATGAAAGATCTGACTTCGCTAAGAGAAGCCCGACAGCGGCGCTTTCATCCAATGAGAAATGGCGACACATTTGTCACAGTCCACGCGAGAGACTGAGAAAGGTAACCAGACGTGCCAAAATAAAGCAGGAAAACAAGTGCATCGCGAAAGCGAGTCGCGCGGTCGCAGCAGGCTGCGATCATAGCAACCTGCGATCGCAGAAGGCTGCACTCGCAGATGACTCCAATCGCAGCTGGCCGCGATCGCAGCAATCCGCGATCGCAATAGTCCGCGATCGCAGCAGTCCGCGATCGCAGCAGTCCGCGATCGCTGAAGGTCGCAATCGCTGAAGGTCGCAATCGCAGCAGGCTGTGATCGCGGTATCCCGCCGACAGCGCCACCGTGCCAAAAAAACGAAGCAAGCGGTTGCTCCCGGGGAACCCCATAAAATGTTTACGCCTTAAATAAAACTTGAGGTGAGCGCCATAATGAATAGTTCTTGCTTTACCCAATCTTTATTAGCTGAAATCGTCTGTTTTTGCGTTTGTGCATTATTTCTTAGACGACTCTGATGTCACAACCGCTCTATTCCCGGGTAACTAGGATTAAAAAGTTCTCCCGAAGCTCGAGGAAAGTCAGTGTAAAGTTCTGCGAGGAAACTTAGTTCTAGACTTGATATCAGCGGACAAATAATGTCTCGTGTTAGAACAACGGTTCATCAAGTTGGCTTTCTTGCGCGGTACCTGCTTTACCATTCGTTAGTGTTGCATTATCTGAATATACAGGGTGACTTTGTGTGGTTGGAATATCAAATTTTGAAAAATCAACTACTACACCTGTTAGATGACAATGGTCTGTCACCTCTTCTTTTATCAAGAAATTATTATATATTTATAGTTTAGAAACTTTTGAGGAAAATATTTAATTTAAATTGCAATTACTGCATGCAGCACCTCTAAACCCACCCATTAGATGACAATGGTCTCTCACCTCATCTTTTATCAAGAAATTATTACATATTTATAGTTTAGAAACTTTTGTAGAAAATATTTAATTTAAATTGCAATTACTAAATGCAGCACCTCTAAACCCACCCGTTAGATGACAATGGTCTCTCACTGCATCTTTTATAAAAAAAAAAATTCACCACATTCGAAGATGAACTAAGAACCAGCGAAACCATCAACATTTGTTATTTATTACATTTATTATACGTTTCTGTTTGTTATTTTACAGGGACAAACAAATAGTGAAGATTCAGCAAACCTTCCCAAGAACGAAACAAACAATATCATCTGCCCAGTTGAGATTGCAAACGCCGCAGCCAAAGGCAACGTTAAAAACGCCCCCGGCTAAAATAAAACGTCTCTAAAGCGAGCGGCAGAATGTCAGGCCGGAAATCAATAGCGAGCAGCTGCAGCGGCATAGCAGGCTCGCAAATTAGATTACACATTGATTGGAAATTGTAATGGAAAAAAGGGCCTGAGTGCATTTCGCTGCAGCTTATGGAGTCTCCGAGTGTTTGACAATCGACGCGAAGACACGGAGGCGGCCAAATGGATAAAAGGGGGGCGGACGCTGAAAAAACGTGTTGAGTGCATTCCCCTGTAAATTAGAATATTTACCCCGAGTAATGAAGTTTTGTTATGCCACTTCCTATAAAACTTTGCGCCAAATTGATTGAAACGCTCGGTCGAGAGGTTTTGAAAGCTTCCTCTGATTATGTATGCGAACGTGCAAGTAAATATCTGAAGAAAAAATAAAATTTGGAAGCTGCTACTTTTTTTTAAAGGTCCGCCGGATTCGAAATTTTGCAATATTAGCAACTCGTAAATCATCTTCGATGATATCAGCACAAGTTCATGAGTTAATTGGATGAAGTGAATCTTGAAACAACGACAACTATAAATAACAGTAAGTAACTTGAAATAACAACAAGCAAAAAAAAAGAAATTAAAATCGTGTTATTTAGTATTCCAGAGCGCTCGGTTAATTTTAAATTTCCGAGTTTCCTCCGGCGCCGAATTTCGGTTACAACAAAATATCGAGGAAAGAATCTTAAGCGAGACATCTGCCGGAGTTCGGAGGACGAAGGGTGGGACAATAATAAAGCCAAGATCTATTTCGAGCCAGTAATACGAATTACATCGAGAAAAACAAAAGGAGAATTATAATTTTATTCGATTGGGGCCCCTCAATTTCTACAATCTCACTCTTCGGATTCAATGATAAATTTATTCATAAGTAGGGACGAAAATGAAGCCGAGTTTGATTTAAATTCCGGATAAAGATGGAAGAACAGAGACCGGATAAAAAGCGAAGGGGCGATCATCGCGAACATAACGAATAATGACATTATGTGGTTACACGAAATTCTGCCTTAAAGCAAATGTTTCTCTGGCTTTGAAACCGCTTTGGAGAAATTTAAAAACAATAGACTAAAAAAATATGTTGCTGTGTATACATGAATGCATGTAGGTGCTACAGCATCTGTAATCCTCGCCCTTTGGGCCCAGGAATTGAATATGTATGAGAAATTAGTGGATTAAAAGCGGGACCGCTTTACATACCGCACTTTTAATTTCGCGCAGAATATTTTTCCTTTTTCTATTTATTTGTTCCTGTATGGGACTACATCGGCTTTGCATAAATTCCCCCAAGTCTAATTTGCTACTTGAAAATTCATTCGCGGACATAGTTTTAATGCGGCAAGATTTTCCTAAGCCGCTTTATGTTCCGCCAGGTGCTTTATTTCAGCACTTTAAATCTCTCGTCTAGGAAGTGCCGTGCTGTTTGCTTAGTCCGCGAAAAGCTTGCACGAGATGTAACGAATATGGTTTAAATGTTTTACTTCTTAGTAGGCATTTTGGAGTTCAATTATTTTATTTTATGTTCAAATGTGCGTTGATATAACAGTTCAAAGAATCCTGGTAGTTTCTCTCTCACTGGGTTCCGCTGTGATTTATTAAGTTGTGCGATCTGTGACCAGGCTAGTTACTCTTACAGCCTGTCTACCTTACCGCGTCGCCACCACCAAAATTTGCAGAGGGCAAGGTGAATTCGCGGAAGTACCAGCTGGACGTAGAATTATACGCGAGGCGGCTGGGCGTGCCCTACAAACAGCGTTTGCACGTGGCAATCGACAGAATCCAAGGAAATGCGTCACAAAGGGTTGTGATATTTCGTACGAACTAGAAGACATACGAAAAAATGAAACGAGCGTTCCTCGAGAACTTTTGGTCAAAACGAGAACAGAGCAAGTTGGACCACCCTATCTTAACGTAAGCGAATTTGATTGCATAATCGGGCCAGCCAAACCGCGCCAACCATCCCTCAGACAGTCAGTACCAATTCAGAAGTCAAGGGAGCGAGTACTCATTCTTCGCCTGCGGGCATTTCAAGTTCCAATTCTATTCTTATGCCTTCGGGGCACATACGTTTCAGTTTCAATTCTTACGTCTTCGGGGCACATTTTAAATAAGTTTATAAGTCAAAGTGATTTATTCAAATAAGGAGCTTAAATAAACAATTGAGTAAATAAACAATCCTTTAAATTAAGTTAAGTTACTCTCAAATACAAGTGTAATTCAAGTGTTAATAAAGTTCAGAGCAGCAGTGGATCTGGACCAACAACAATTAACCATTTCAACCAAACGAGACCGGCGGCGCTTCCATCCAAAAAATTTTTAGTGTTTCTTCGAAGTGTTTTATGGAGACTCTCTTAACCCCCGGACCTAAACCGCTAAAACGAGCCACCCTTTAAACAATCGAATCCGTGCATCTCCAAACAGAGCATATTTCGGGGTCGGATTTGCAGCGAGCGGTCGAAAACGAGGTAAGAATGCGGCGGTGCATTGGGCGATCTAGGCAGCGACAGAAAGAGGTAAATAACGGTTTAGGGGGGCGGGTACCACACGTGCGAAAAAGCTCAAGCAAGTTGTGAATATTTAAATGTTCTATGTGTTTCTATTCTAAATTGGGTAGATGTGTGAATACATATATTAAAGAACGTCAGCAGCCTGCCGACAGAGCAAGCATCTGAATAACTAATCCGCTCTTAAGCTCGCAGATGATAATTAGTGCAAGGTTTAAATTTTCCTTGGGATGTGTAAGCTAAATTAATTTCGGAGCGTAACACTTAATACCATTGATTAATAGAATATAATTCCCGTTGTTTTGTTAGGAGAAACGCCGTAGAACGCGCTGTTACATCCGAGCTTCGCTCTATGGCCTGGCGCGATGGCGAGGTACACACGTTCATAATTAATAACTCTGCAATATTTACCCACACAATGCGCTCTTGATCCATTCGGAAAGTATTTCTACGAGGCGCCAGGGCACGACTCGAAACCCTTCATGATAACCCTTCGTAATAATCACGCCCCAGGTTAAAAACCGAAATCTGTGGGGATTAATGCTCCAATATTTTGGGATTAACATCCCGAATATGTGAGGGGTAAAACCCTCAATTGGAGGTTTTGTAAACCTAAGATGTAGATTTAAACCTTCGAAACATATCATTAAAATCGCAAAAACATATAATTAAAATCGCAAAAACATATAATTAAAATCGCAAAAACATATAATTAAAATCGCAAAAACATATAATTAATCGTTAAAACATATAATCGCGAAAATAAATTTAAACCAATTGAAAATTGAATACACTAAAATTCCTATACCTGCACAATTGGTGGAGGCGCGCAGCGATTTCTTGTCACTTCCTCCTTGCGCTTGTGAGTGGTGACCCACTTATTTCTTCTTGCAAAGAACACATCTGAGAATGGAAAAATGTAAGATATACTTATTGGTGTCTGGTTGGGTAATCTGTTTCCAGGAAAAAGGAGTAATACAAGGCAAAAAACACAGATCATTAGTGATCCGGAGAAGGTGTATGAGTTGCGCCCGTGGCGACGCGCTTGATAAATGGGCGAACTACCGTCAAGGACTAACGGGACTGTCAAGGGCTCCTGTGGCAGAGAATCAACCTTACAGTGGCTTACGCTAGGATTACTAACACCATTTATCATAACGTTGCTTCGCCTTCGTCTGCGAGGCTATTATTTTTTGTTGCTCTTAATATATGCATCTCATAAACGTCGGAATAGAAACCGGTATTTGTTATAGCTTTAATAAGGTACACAATAATAATAATAATCATAATAATAATAATAATAATCATAATAATAATAATCATAATAATAATAATAATAATAAAAGTGGCAATAATGATACTACATAATAACCCAAATATCAATAAGTTTGGTCGAGTAAGCAATTGATAAGAATCTCCGTATAGTGGCACAATTGGTGGAGGCGCGCAGCGATTTCTTGTCACTTTTGCATTTCACTTATGACGATGATAAAAATTATTTGTGTGTAACATATTAACACTTTAGTACATCAATTTATATCAGTAGCTTAAGTATGTATGACTTTTTGTAGCCCCAGTCTAGACGTAACTAAGTCTTTAACCGTTTCAAACTCCATAATTTCCAGAAAGTTAGTAATATCAAAATCGAACGGATTTATAGGGGGCCTTCGTTTCAGAGCCATCAATTAACCGTTTATCGCAAATCGATCGGCAAACACAAAACACATTAAATCCGCAAGAGAATATCCCGAGAAGACGGCGTGCGAACTTCGTACGTGCGAGGTGTGTAACTCTGGGGCCATAAATATTTGATGAAAAACTTTCGCAATATGGAATCATCCTTTATCGTTATTTAAAGTGACGGACGGCGCGAGGAGTAAGCCGCTTATCCGCCAGAGTGCGCCCCCAGTTGACATAAAGATAGAGCAAATGGAAATCGTTACAAGCCCCCGTTATAATAAGAGAAATAACCAACTATTGCCCGGCGCTTTCATAACTCGCCGGCCTTTTATAACAAACAAATCGCATGGAAACCGAAGGAAGAGAAGTTTTTTGATGACGATGCGTTCGTTTTGTTCGCTCGGTCGATATTAGTGAGTGTTCCTAATTTTATGTGCGTCCTTAGCTTTGTGTTTCTGGAATGAAATTTTATTTTGTGTCTCATCTTTTTTTTTTTCGTCTCATCTTTTTTTTCGTCTCATCTTTTTTTTTGTCTCATCTTTTTTTTTTCGTCTCACCTTTTTTTTTCGTCTCATCTTTTTTTTTCGTCTCATCTTTTTTTCGTCTCATCTTTTTTTTCGTCTCATCTTTTTTTTTCGTCTCATCTTTTTTTTTTCGTCTCAACTTTTTTTTCGTCTCATGGCAGAACAAAATTTGTAGCACGCCTATAGCTGTAGGGTGCGTTAGAACCCCCCATTTTCTCTACTATAAGTTTAAGTATATTTTTAGGTTTAGGTATATTTTTAGGTATAGGTATATTTTTAGGTATAGGTATATTTTTAGGTGTAGGTATATTGTTAGGTATAGGTACTATATTCCACACCGACAAAAAAGGCAGTGTTATAAATTCTGCGAACGTGTCGGCAAAGTCCTGGAATGAACAAGAACGTAAAAGGCATGCATAATCTCCAATCTAAATGCTGACGTTCCAATAGAGTGTAAAAAATAACGCGGATAATTCCGCTCATCCCGAAAAATGACAAGACTCCCCAGAAAAACTACATTTTATAATCCGCTCAAGTACGCCATAAATCTACAACAGTTTGAAAAACAGAATACTCTCTATCGCATCCGAAATACCCCAATGAATATCAAGTGAGCTCGGAGAGGGATGCGAGGGTGCAACTACGGAATCACGTAAATCGCTCGCTCTAGTTTTTACGACTTTGGTCAATTTCGAGCTAACACTTTCGACAGCGCTTTTAGGCAATAAGCAAGTCATTTTTCAAACATTTAGTGGGAAAGAAGCTGAATGTTTGTTTCTCTCACTTTCCTCTCTCTCTCTCTCTCTCTCTCTCTATCTCTCTTTCTCTTTCTTCTCTCTCTCTCTTTGTCTTCTCTATCTCTTTTTCTCTTTCTTCTCTATCTCTCTCTCTTTCTCTGTCTTCTCTCTCTCTCTTTCTCAGTCTTCCCTCTCTCTTTTTTTCTTTCTTCTCTCTCTCTCTCTGCCTCTCTCTTATATATGTCTATTTTATCTCTTTCGTGTTATCTCGACGGTTTCCAATTTACGAACGATTTCCTCCTGTTATGCATCTCCCTGTGCGCCCTCAAAATGGACAAAGTATACTATACGGAACAGAATATTATTAAAACACTATGCTCTGGCTTTCACTCGATGACTCTCTACATCCACCTGGCCTAATTAATTCTCCACCAAAGCCATTTATTTTCCATTTTTTTCAATCAATTATTTGTACCAATTTCTAGCACCTTTCCACACCACATCAAAACAATATCATATAGCTTTGCCCCAGAATAATATTCTCAACTTCCTCTTGAAGCAGCTTCATTCTTATTTCGTACCTGCGTGTGTCCTCGTTTATTTCCTTCTCCGAGAATGAAAGAAAATACTATGCGAGTCACTAACTCCAATTTCATTGTTGAGCACAAGTGGCATCCTCGGCGAATGTTAGCAGTATGTGAAGCGCCCAGAGTGCATTTTTCTCGTGTCACATAATCTTAAATCAAGAAATTTCTTACACTTGAGGGAGATAAGTTAAATAGAAACACAAAAGCGGGGAGATAAAGTGGCGGTCGTCACGTATCCTTGACGGGGATTGCTTTTTGTCTCGCAGCCTCCGCGCGAATAATTTTGTGTTTCGGGGCAAAAAGCGAAATAGATTTTTCTGGGACTAACTTTAGATAAACATTTTTGAGCTGCCGCCGAAGGATTTGCTATTCCATGCCTTCGCGATAGATTCGCCTTCTCTTCTCCATCTGCGAAACTGGGGCAAGATGGTTTCTTTTGCTTTTTCAATATCTTCCGCAAATAAACCCGGCAGATGTAAATTAAGCGTTGTTACAAAATTGTATTTTTCTGTTAGTCTTTTAGTAGTTCTAGTTTTAGTTATTCTGTTTTTAGTTATTCCACTTTTAGTTATTCTGCTGTTAGTTATTCTGCTTTTAGTTATTCTGCTTTTACTTATTCCGTTTTTAGTTATTCCGTTTATAGTTATTCTGCTTTTAGTTATGCTGCTTTTAGTTATTCCACTTTTAGTTATTCTGTTTTTAGTTATTCTGCTTTTAGTTATGCTGCTTTTAGTTATTCCACTTTTAGTTATTCTGTTTTTAGTTATTCCGATTTTAGTTATTCCGTTTTTAGTTATTCTGTTTTTCCTTATTCCACTTTTAATTATTCCGATTTTACGTTTTTAATCCCAGATGAGTTCAAAATCATGTTGTGTAAAGACGAGAGAGAATGTTTCGAGTAAAGATGCGAAGATATTTCTCGCCGGACTCGAAGGTTCGGTTCTCTCCTTTGATGAATTTGCAGAGGACGAAGCAAAAAGTCAAAACACTCAGAGGAAATTACTCCCGATTATTATTTAGAAAACTTATTACTAAGAGAAATTGTTTTTAAATTGAATTTCGGCACCCCAACGCACCGAGGTGACGAGGAGATAATTAAGGAGGAAAACTTTTAAATTTTTCCTACTTCCGTAAACTTTATAATTTTCTGTTTTATTTATTTTTTATTTTTCCTCCTCCTGGCGCAGCGGTGGCTTTTCACTTTCCCCTCGTTTAATCTCCACCTGGATTCCTGCCGCTGGAAATACTTTATCTTGGACAGAAACGAAAATAGGAGGTGCGAATTAAGCTGATGAGCAGGTATTATATTTTTTCCAGTTTCTTCTCGCCATTTTTCTTCTTAACTTTCTGGAGACTTTCGACGTTATCTTTTTTTTTTCTTTTCTCTCTTGTCTCTTTTACACTCTATCTTTCACTCTTTCTCTCTATCTCTCTCTCTCTATCTCTCTCTCTCTATCTCTCTCTCTATATCTCTCTGTCTATCTCTCTCTGTCTATCTCTCTCTCTATCTATCTCTATCTCTCTCTCTATCTCTCTCTATCTATCTCTCTCTCTCTCTATCTCTCTCTCTATCTCTCTCTATCTCTCTCTATCTCTCTCTCTATCTCTCTCTCTATCTCTCTATCTCTCTCT